>JAJLUU010000013.1:215000-403072 GCA_030570035.1 Kodamaea derodonti
AGAAATGACGTAGAGAAATGAGTGAGAGCATATACGAAGGTAGTACATATGGTACATGGATGAATTGATTTGGTATCTTTTAGGTGTATAGTAATTGTAGTTAATTTGATGTGTATTGTGAAGAGTTTTCCTATGGAAGGTGACTTGATAGTTATGTGGGGAGTATAGGTGATGAGATATATTGCTAATTATACTAAATGCTAAATTTCGCTTGCAGAGGGTCCAAACTCATACTAATAAAGGGAGCGGAAAAGTTCAATCTTCCCCATATTTGGATATTCAGCCATAATTTCCAAACTAGTCCGTCAGATGTACTACTCTTTACAAGGTCCGAAACGTTCTAGAACATTATCGGCGCAGCTATTCAAAGTTTATTCTAAAATTGGATACGGCTGCTAACGCATGTGCTGAGATTAATCTGAATATTATATATTGTAGATCATTACTAGAAGCTTGATCACCTACTATTACAACGACAATTACAATCAGGAACCGGACATACAAAATGCTTGGAAAACCATTCTTCAGCATGAAGTGCATGAGATCCATGATTACAAGTTAAGCAAAAACTGAACCATTCTCTGAATCGGTTTTCAATTTTGTTAGCCAAAGTTAATTCAGAAAGTCTCTCTGAAGGTTCCAAGGGAAGTGGTGTGCCCAAATTCAAAAGGCAAACTGAACATCTTGGTAAAGGTGCCCCACAATGTGGACATGCTGTAATGATCTCATTATTCAACGATTTACTAGTATTCATTTTGTTGAATTGTTTCATTAGCATGGCATTATTACCATTATTTCCCAAATGATTATTCAGTTTTGGTTTCGAAATGTTCTTATTACATCTGATACATTGTAAATAAACTTGTTTAGGAGTTGCTTTGATGGTAGCTTGACCCGCGGAATTCTTCAGTAATTTGGTACGACTCACATCAAACTTGGCACGAATACTAAATAAACCCCAACTGTTGAGTAAGTTTCGATAACAATCAACCCAATGTTTCACTCTATCATCTGCAAAATAACGTGGACATGCAAATGCAGAAATTAAAGCTGCAGTTTGAACATCACTAGTTCTATCTACATAACTTTGAAGTAAATCAATACCACGAGGAGTTATTCCAGTTAAAATAAGCCCTTCAAGTTCTCCCTTTGTAACAACACTATCTGCAATACGATTCAAATAGAGACTCAAGTCTTTATCAGATAAGAATCTTAATGCAACACCCAATCTCTCTCTTAATGGAAGAGAATGCTCATCCAATACATCCATCCAATCGTTATCAGCTATGAATGCAAAAATGGCACGCAAATATGGGTCGTCGAGTTCTGATGCCATACGTCTGCATTGGTCTTTCCAAGGACTATTCACGGTGGAATCTTTATATGCAAGGTAACCAGCCACCGCGGTTGACATTAAACGCAAATTTTCCGTTTTGGCATTTGCTAAGATTTCAATAGCTTTAGGAACATCTCCATGGAACACAGCCCATCCAGCAGCCTTTTCGGTATAACCCAAACCTATCAAAATATTCAATTTCTCTTCAAATTCGGTATCGGTTAAATACCAACCAGATACAATAAGACATAATTTACGTTGAGCTTTTCGTTCACTGGTACTTGGAATTGTAATTCCGGCCGTCTTCTTACCTTTCGCGTAAACAATATTTTTAACTGCTTGTGAATATGATTGATCTGTGATTGTTTCCTTAGATATTCTCAAACTTTGATTATTCAATTCTTCAACACCTTTCCAAATCCCCAAAACACCTTGATATCCCAAATCAATTCCATCGGAGATCATTGTAGATTTTTCCAATGATTTCTTAGCTAGACTGAGCCATTTCCAGGTGTTTCTCAAATTCTCCAAGGCTTTGACCTTTTCTAGCACTGGTATATTTTTATCTGAATCAACCCCATAACCTAAATGAGCTCTCCTTCTTATGA
The DNA here is from genome assembly GCA_030570035.1 of Kodamaea derodonti. Lineage (NCBI taxonomy): Eukaryota > Fungi > Ascomycota > Pichiomycetes > Serinales > Debaryomycetaceae > Kodamaea > Kodamaea derodonti. The sequence goes on from JAJLUU010000013.1 coordinate 216,945, forward strand.
TTGAAGAAATATCTTCAGAAATAACATCTCGTGTATCCAAGAACTTATTCAAAGGAATGTAATCATCTTCATCATCATTAAATTTATTCAAGTTAGTTTCTTGACCTTGCGGACCAATTATACTTTCATCATCAGCGGTGGAATCCGCATCTTCTGAAGAACCTGTTACACTGTATTTACCCGCATTTCCATTAAGATCTCCAAAATGATTTTTCTTTGCTGCCTGTGACTTTTCGATAGTGTTGCTATTCACTGGGGTTATTGACAAATTGTTGGCCTCTATAAATTCTCTATCATCAACAAATCTTGTTTCCGTACTATGCGGACCTGTTATCGTGAATTCATTATACGGATTAAAATCAATAGCTTCGATGGATTCGACAACGGACATTCTAAAAACATTACCAGTAGGTCTCATACAAACAAAATTAGTGGAAGTATGAGACGTTATATTTGGCGAATAATCGAATGAAACAATTTTCTCATAATCTGTTTTAACGTCCAAAACCGAGGAAACAAAGAGAGATTCTTCTGTTGGTTTATATAACTCAGCGCTCTGTTTCTTCAATCCTTGAAGTATTGTTTGAGCATCCTTTCTCAATCTCGGGCCCTCAACATCGGTTGGAGGCACCATTGCAAGATTCCACCTACGAATCAAATCACCATTGAACGCAGCTGCAAATTCCCCACGCCTGATGGTAGAATATCGTACACATGGATTATTATTTTTTCTACCTTGTGTGTCACTTAACAACTTATTGAATTGAAATACAGGCTGTTCACTACTACCCTTAGACTTGGAAAACCCAATAGACTGCATTCTACGTCTATCCCATATTGCTAAAGAACCATCCTCACTAAAAGAGTGAAATAAATGTGGTTGAAAATGATCATTTGTGATACCTAAAGTATACTTGCTAGCCATTTGGAAGACAGGTTGTTCCTGTCTTAAATCGATTTCCCTCAAAAATTTGTATGATCCACATAACAACCCATTTTCCAAGTCCGAATAAAACGCTATAGATAATATAGCCTCATTTGGTAAGTATGCACTCAAGGGACCTTTGATATGTTCATTGGTAGTACTTCGAGAATAATGTTCAATGTTCCATATTTGTAATGAATTATCTTGTCTGCCTTTGTCGAAACCAACTGCAACCAAATTACTATTATTAAATGAGATTGCATTACATGGTCTATTTTGTTTTGGTTTTAATTTAAGAACCGATGAAGTATCTGAATTGATATCGAAAATGGAAATATTCCCATTAATTGATCCAACACCTGTAATACCTCTACTCAGAGAGAGATAACTGGAACATTGAATGTTTTCGAATCCTCTTTTACTGCCTAGCTTGATAAGCTCATTCAGGTGGACATTGGCATTTTCATGATTGGATTGATATAGTATGACTTCATCTCCATTGGGATTGACAGCTAGAAATTGTTGTTCGTATCCATTATCCCAATCAAGTGCTCGCACGACAGACCCGTTCATAGCAGTGACTTATCAAAGCGAAGGAGCGTGAATCTGAAGCACTCACGAATTGTTGAGGTCACGTGAATTCAGATTCTACTCAGAAATAACTATGGGGGCAGCCCGTTCGATTCAGTTGTTACGGAATTAGCCATTGCTGGTTCTCTTTTCTTTGTATTACCCTCTCTATTTAAGATCGTTTCTTTGTCTTGATCGTTTAAGATCTTTTCTGTATCGGAAAATTGAAATTATGTAACTTCACGTAGCACGATTTTGAACTCTTTCTAAGACTAGATTGTTGATTCTGTGATCATGATGTAATATCTTGGTGATGTATACTTACATGTGCATATCAGGGCAAAGAGAATTGAGGACAAGTTACTTCGACTGCAAAATGTGATAATCTAGTTCACATGTGAAGAAATTCTTTTGGATCAGTTAGATGTGAAGGGGGTAACATCACACTGGCATATGCAAATTCAACCAGAGTGGAAGCGTTGTTAAGGAGAAGTTAGAGTTATTAAGGAGAAGTTACGAGTGGAAGTGTTATTAAGGAGTAGTTATGAGTGGAAGCATGAAGGAGTTATTGAGGTATTCCGTTCTGGAGGTGAAGTATCGTTTGTGGCGAATATTATCAAGGTTAATATTCAAAACTGTATATTGGAACACCTTCAACGCGATGACCATTATAATAGGGCCCATAATTTCGTCCTCCAATACTATCCAAAAGTGATCACAATCCAATGGGCTTGTGTTGTACGAGATCACTAAATCGGATAACCGATTTCTTGACAAACCTGCATTTTGATGTATGACATAAGCAAGAAAAAAATTTCGTAGATCCGATACCAACTAATGCTAAGTGATTAACAAACGATGAAAATGGCAGACGTCAGCTGAAAGGGATTCAGCTCATGGCAGCCCCCCCAACATCAGAGTCTAGACTTTCTTAAATTTCTTAAACCCATTATTAAACTCCTATAATATGTTCAACAATATTACCGTGTTACATTAGTTACATTTACGGGAATGTAATATACTTCAATAAAGGAGTTACGAAATCTTAATTGGGCCTCGGTGATACTTATACGCTAATAGTTTAAATTTCAAATTAATATGCAAGAAGCACCAACATTCTTGATAGCCTAGGACATGAACATTATTAATTTACTGCTACGTATTATTGACACTTATCCTCCACCACCTAACCGAACCGAATTGCTTCAAATTTGTTAGCTAACCTTTATGGGTATCTCCGTTAATTATCCACTCGCCCTGTACGCAATATGAATTAGAGCATCTTGTGATCTTTGTTCCATTCCCTGTATATAACTTTGGTAATTTAAAGTATGAAGAGTCTAGATTTGAATATTTCCGTACCACTCGATTAATATGACTTGCACGAACTTAGGGAGTTCAGTAAGAACTACAGCTTACACCAAGGGGAAGATCACCTCAATAGGTTAGGTAAAATCCGTCACACTGAAAAGTGAAAAATTTCTACCTGTGCGGAATTCACTAACTACGAGGGATGATGGGAAATGCCATGAGATATTCAACAAAACTATAACAGGCTTACTGTATCCACTACCATGTTACTCCATTCTCTTTCTAGATCGACACGGATGGCAAACCTACGTTGGGGAGATTTTTTGAAGGTAAATCTAGACTTTTGCCTTTTCTTTTTCATGTTAATTAACAAAAATTTTCCATTTCCAGATTTGGCTAAGCTGATGAAACTACATTTTTGACAGGAAATTTTCCAGATGGACCAAATCATACCATTTGAAGATTAAAATTATATATTTGTTACAATTTATTCATTTGAATGAGTGCTACATTTCCATGAGATTGACATAGTTTGCTCATTCTCTTGCGATTAGCTTTATTTCCTAGAACTCACGAACGGACGGCAAATTAGGTACTCTTGTTTGTGTTCTACAATTCCATACTTGGTAATTAAGATCCTATTCGGAACATTAGTCATGGTTGTTATAGACATTCTCCTTTACAACATAATTTCGCATTGCATGATACTAACCGTTGAGTCGCTAATTTTTGTTTCATATGCATATAATAAGCCGTTTTAGATCCCTGCAGGTCAGACAGATTTAATTGCAAAAATTTGCAAGTATTAGTATGTGAAAAGAAATGGGGATCAAGATTCATATGATCCGAGTATTTAGTGTTCATACTTTTTATGTAGGTACTGAAAAAGTATATAAGAAGTAACTCCTCCCCCTCAGTTTCTGATCTCTATCGAATCACTCACTCTTTAAATATCATTTGATCATCCACATTCTTTTGGAACACATTCACTTATACATTCCTTCAAACTACACATTCATTTAAAATGTTATTCAATATCGTCGCCATTATTGCCATTGCTGCAACTTCAAACGCTCTTCCTTTGGAAAAGAGAGCTAACACATGTTCCTTCCCAACAGATGCCGGTTTGGTATCTGTTACTCCAGGCTCCAAAAACGCTGGTTGGGCTTTGAGTCCAGATCAACAATGTACCCCTGGTATGTATTGTCCATATGCTTGTCCTCCTGGGAAAGTTATGGCACAATGGGATCCTTCCGCTACTTCTTACACTTATCCACAATCTCAAAATGGTGGTTTAAAGTGTAATTCTGATGGTACTGTTTCTAAACCATTTGCTGATAAAGCTTATTGTGTTGATGGTACCGGAAATGTCGCTGTCGACAATAAGGCCTCTAAAGAGGTCGCTTTCTGTCAAACCGTTTTGCCTGGAAATGAAGCTATGTTGATTCCTACTCTTGTTGGTGCAGGTACCAACAACCAATCACTTGCTGTTCCAGGTCCTAGTTATTGGGCCAGCACTGCTGCCCATTACTATATCAATGCTCCAGGTGTCTCTGCAACTGATGGTTGTGTATGGGGTGACTCTAGTAAAGATATTGGTAATTGGGCTCCTTACGTTGCTGGTGCCAACACTGACACTAACGGAAACACTTTCTTAAAAATTGGATGGAATCCAATTTACACTGACGCTTTCGCTGGTAAATTACCTAACTTTGGTGTCAGAATTACTTGTGACAATGAATCCGACTGTAATGGATTAACTTGCGAGATTGATCCTTCCAAGTCAGGTTTCAATGGCGTTACTGGTCCTTCTGGTGCCAAACAATTAGATGCTTCATTCTGTGTTGTCACAGTCAAGAAGGATGCTAAGGCTAAAATCGAGGTTTTCAGTGTTTAACACACTATCGTTATATTTTTCTTTATGGGCTTATGGATTTTTTAAAAAAAGAAATATTTTTTTTCGCAGCAATTTGTAGCAGAATGTAGGTGGGATTTTGTAGCAAAAGCCTATTACGAGCTGCAGAAGCTTCATTTGGGAATGAAGGGGTTTGCGGTTTTTAGTTGAAAACATTGAGGAACTTTTTCATACTTCTACACATGTTCGAGTAAAATTTAGTTGACTATTTTATTATGCCGAAGTTTTTATTCTCATGTGCTACCTCCATTAACTATATTCTCATGCCTAAGCTTTTGACAGACTTCTATGATTGACATATATTACCGAAACGGATTAGGAAGTGTAAATATTGAACTTTAATATACCCCAATTCTAGCGTATGCACTTCACTGAGCGCTGGATGCAATAGACTGCCATGTATTAAACCTCGAAGCGCAATAAATGCAGCAAAATAGACTACAACTAATGCTTGTTATCATGTCTGGATTAAGAATTAAATATGACGGAATTTGTACAAAACTAATCAAGTCTGGATTGAGTACTAATTATGGAGCATTTATACAATACTAATTATGACTGAATTTATGTATTTATTATTTTATACAATGTTTACGAATCTAACACATGATATAATTACTCCTACTATTAATCACTCTAGTGCTTGTTACGATCTCACCGTGTTATGATATCAAAGTGTCTCAAATACACCCCAACGTTATGATGTAACACTCCCACCTTCTTTGTAAGGTACACTTCCGGATTAACCCACAAGCAAAGTATCCTCATCTGAGAATTCGTAATTTGGAATTTCCAAATTCAAAGGAGCAGGTCCTCTTCTGATTCTACCAGAGATATCGTAATGGGAACCGTGACAAGGACAGAACCAACCACCGAAATCACCAGCTTCACCAATAGGAACACAACCTAAATGAGTACAGATACCAAGCATGACCAACCATTCTGGTTTTTGAACACGATCAGCATCTTGTTGTGGATCTCTTAAGGTTTTGATATCGATGTCATTAGCTTCATCGATTTCTTCGGAAGTTCTGTGTCTAATGAAAACTGGTTTACCTTGCCATTTGACAACTACATTCTTACCTTCTGGAATAGCTCCCAATTTGACTTCAACTTTAGCCATAGCTAAAACATCAGCAGAAGCAGCAATTGTGGAAAGGAAAGTTTCTACAGTGGATTTGGCACCTGCAGCAGAAAGTAATCCCATAGAACCAACCATGAAATAAGCAATGTTTCTGTTCTTTTGTTCAGATTTACCATTTAAATATGATGAAAAGTCTGGATGTTGATAATTAGATAAAGCGGCAGTAGTTGAAGAAAGGGTTCTGATTGAATCTATTTTGTTAGTATGGGTTATAAATATCGATGTCACATTAATTATGATACGCTGTATGAATTGTTACACGTTAAATGAGCTGTACACCATCATTCCTCGCAGAATGATGCACTTCAGATTCATACACGTCAAGATACGGTATAACATAATGTTGTTTTACCACACATCAGGTAATCATTCCTCACGTCAACATATCTCTCCACTAAATTCTTATGATAATAATAGTATACATACTCTTCAATCCGAGACCATTTCTCAATGAGCTAAAAGCAATGGAGGACATCTTCTATATTATTGATCAAGGTTATGCTAAGTTCTTGAAATTTTTTCTGACCATATGTTTTTAGTTGGTTGAAAATGAAGGCATATGCAGGTCATTTTGATTGATTCGAACGTGATTGGCTAAATTGAGAGAGGACAATTTTGTTGACTTTTAATCTGAGGGAAAATATCTAGCGGCAAATAGCGACTCGAACTAGGGAGAGATTTTTACAGATTTAGGTTGGCTGTAGGTATGTATTATGAACTACGGTTGTTGGTGCATCGAATTGGAGCCCCTCATCTTTTATGCATACTTGTATCTGCACTATCTCTATCGCTTGTCAATGAAAGGCGTCATTTCAATCCGAACCCCTCGCTCTCATTCACAGCCTTTGCCAACTTATCAACTAACTTCAGCTGCGTACTGTAGTTATAAATCGCCAACTCGTTAAAACAAGTATGAGCCAAAGGTAATCTATTACTATCCTTCCCACGATCAAGTAAACTAATCTTGAAATTCAAATTTTGTATCCCAGTTGCAGGTATACGATCAGACCCAGTAACAAATACTAACAATTTCTTCTTTTCCGTAATAGTTATTCCACCGATATGATTCCAGAACCAAGTAATAATTTGGGAATTCCTTGCATTTTCCTGAGTATCCCACCCAACGTATTGAGTAACTGATTTCAATATATCTACGTCTATATCACTTTCTTCATTTCCACAAAGTAGTAATCGGATTTCGTCAGGCAGGAAAATAGAAAGCCCATTTCCACCAACGACGTTTAGAAATCCATCTTGAAGTGCTTTCACTTGTTTTGAAATACCTTCTTGAATGTAGAAGGACCAATACAATTTGATGTAGGTATCCAAATTTTCAATTCCAATCGGAATATTGGATCCATTTTTGCATAACTCGACGGTATAAACTTTCCCTAATACATCAACATAAGAGACTTCCATAGTAAGACCTATCGAGTCTAAAACCTCGCCAGACATGGATTTTAATTTCATTAAATTCCTATAAGAAACAGGAAAGATTTCTTTGTAATCCTCAATTGAAAGAGTCTTCTCTAAAAGTAGTTTATATGCTGCCATTGGAAACTTCAAATCAAGAATAGTTGAATTGTAAATTGCTAATCCTAATATTGACCCGAACAAGGAATACATTTCAAGATTCTCAATTGGTTTAATATTGAACCAAAGGTAGTTTGAATCTTCAGTATTGTATAACATTCCTGTTTGAGGATTGAAAATAGCCTTCGTGAGTAAGAAAAACCATTCTTTCTTCAATCCGCCAGCATCTATACCGGGTTCATTAATAAACAGCACTCTAAGAGATTTTTTCAAATCATCAGTCAGACTGAGTCTAATGGCCAGAAGTGAATCCTGGACGATATTTTCCCTCCTTACTTTGACTCTGAAGTAAACATCAATAGCAATCCTTCTATCTAGAGAGTTGATAAACGCCTCTTCTGCTTTGCGTTCCATTTGTCTTTTGGCTTCATACTCCAAAATGGAGATTTTCCCGCCCAATGATATTAGAAAGGGAAATTGACAAATGAAGAAAGATGCTGCTGGGGGTGTTGTTTTGGAGGTTCCATGAATATACTCTAGAACGGATTGAACAGAAGCATCTTTGTTTTTACGACTGAACTGTTGCCATGCGTCGAAATCCAATTTCATATTCACATAATCCACCAAGGAGTTGTAATAACAATTAACGGGTATTTGAATTTCACGTATGGAGTTAGCTTTCCAAAAGATAGATAAAATCATTACACATGTACGTATATGCCAATCGTTACCATATTGATGGATTCTTATCTTAATTGACTGTTTTTGTTTCTTTAACATTGTGAAGATTTGGGGGGAATAAAGATCAAGTTCGTCGTCATCTTCTTTGACTGGAATATTGTTCAAATATTCCGAATCAGTTCTTGTTCCCTTTGCAGGTTGGGTTTTTGTATTTGCAAGATAGAAATACTTTCGTAAATGGAATGTGATGTATAGATTTAACAAGTCTAATTTTATAATGAAATCTTCTACAGATAACTTGGAGAACCAGCTCGCAAGATAATTTATACATTTGGGTGTAGATAACTGGGACAAAATGCCAATACACCTTTTTAAGATATCGTAAGATAAATTACGGATTTCTGGGAAGTCGTACATCTGATGAGGCCCCAGAACACCATTTAATGATCTCGATAAGAATGGGATTTCTAAAAGGATAAGAATCCATGTCAAAGATTGTGGATCTTCTTCGTTTCCAATGTGAACACGACGGGTTGATTCGTATGCTCCACATAAGGCATTATAAAGTGGTCTTTTTGTAGGTAGTTTAAGTAATAAATTGAACGAGTCTTTGATTTCACGATATTTGATATTGGATGTAGAATAATGTGCTCTTGTTGAGTGATTGACAAATGACTGATTTAAACATTCATAAGATTTGAATGAGTTGTACAATGATTTTGAAAGAGGTTCAAATATTTCGTGAATTGATTTGGGGGGAGCGACTTCAGATTGGGTATTCGCGTCTGTTAAGCATTCATCAACAAGGGATCTGATATATTGATATGATAACAAATGGGGAAGTTCCAGTTGGTTGGTTGGTTTATACTTCAAAATGGTCGTACTATTACATACCGAGCATCTGAACTTAGTTGATTTAGCAGGATACGCAAGTACTGTTCCACAACATCGGCAATTGTTTATTGAGGTTTTTGGGGAACTTCCTTGCGTAGATGAGCTTGTGCCGGAAGCAGGATCACTTATATTTCTGGATTCAGTTCCGTTGGATCCATTTTGGATTACACTCCCAACAGAGTTTCCTGAGCCGCCAGGTCTACTTGAATTAGAATCCCCTTGAATTACAGAATTTCCAGCATTCTTCTTCAAGTTGTTTTCATCCTTATTGGTCTTCTTCAATAAATTCTTCAATTTCCAAGAGGTTCTTGAGTCAGAACTCATTGGTAAGAATCATCAACTATGGAATCAAGCTTTATATATCAAACAAGTAACTTTTGCAATCGTTCGCACACGACTTTTTATAAAAGTACTTTACGAAATTCAGCTTAGGAACACCATACCTGCGCCTCCCCCTTATAATGTACTTGCTATCTGAAGTGCTACGACCCGATTCGGTCAATTTATCATTATATTGCAAATTTGAAGGATTGTATTCATTGATTGAGGTCAAGAATGATAGAATTGAAGTATATGAGGTGGGCCTTGCTTCCAAAGGTGATACGGAGAGTATCCAAAATAAGCTCCGATACACTGCTTATTTCAAAACAAAAATCACTGCTATTTGTCTGACTAGTATAGGATCCGAAGACACGCTCATCACCCTCGATTCTTCTAACATTGTCTCTTTGATTTACAGAGAAGGAAGAGACAAATTGACTGTTCATGGAATCGATAAACTTGATACTATAGGTCATCAAATGACTATTGATAGTACTCCGATAATCGTAAGTTCTGTAGGTTTTTTTATTTTATATCATGTTCAAGGATATCTACAATTGTTCACCAAAAACAAAAACCTTTCATTAGAAACATTCAAGAATAACACCAAGACAAAGAAGAGAAAATTTGAAAATGATAAGTTATGGTACATCAAATCAATAAGAGTCGGTGGCATAACTGTTCTTAAAATGGCTATACTTAATGATGATACACTCGTTATCTTATACAGAGATTTTGATTTCAATTATTCAATGAGATATTACCTGATAGAGGAAGATAATATTATTCTAGTAAAACAATTTGAAGAGTTCGATAACCCTCCTTCTTGTATCATCCCTCTAAACAAAGGTGGGGTTCTTGTACTAACAACAACACACATCTTTTTATTTCCAAGAATAGGAATGTCAATTGAAGTCGATTGTGATGTGAATATTTCCGGCAATATTGTAACAAAGTCAACAGACATTGTCAATGAAGATTTTAAAGCTTATACGATCATTGATGATTCTAGAATATTGGCTGTTTCAAATATAGGTAATACTTATCTTATTAATTTACAATTGAAAGTTGTTAATCATCACATTGTCGTGAAAGCCTTTGACTTCATCAAACTCGGTAAATCCTCGATTCCAATTTCAGACGGGTTGTATCATATTTCAGACAATTATTTCTACATAGTGTCGAAGTGGTCAAAATCAGTTTTATTTCAAATCCTTCCACTGAGTCCGTTCATTCATATCGCCTCTTTTAAAGAAAATACGACCCCTATAATTGATTTACAATACTCAAGAAATAGTGGGGGAAGTCTACGAGTGATTACTTGTCAAGGTGGTTATGAAAGTGGCGAAGTGGTGAAGACTAAATACGGGAATCTTACCTTCAAATGGAAACAATCTTTGAAATTGAATGGATTGGCCAACTCTTTAAAGTTAGTGAAGAATTCAAATTACATTTATACTGACACTAAGGAGGTTTTCGTATATGATAAGCAATTATCGAAGGAGACTCATTTTGAATTGGAAGATTCTGAAATATTGGATATTTATATGTCTTCAAACCTTATCACATTGACTGAGTTTGGAGTCAAATTTGATGAGAATTATGTCCCGGGAGACGTCATCTTGGATGGTTCAATTATAGACTCAATTGTATTTACCATAGATGAAGCAAAAAACATTAAGGTCTTTGCCGCTGGAAGAGAAATAGCTAGTCACGCAACAAGCAAATCATATTCCTCATTCAAGGTGATGAAGGTGTTAGACGAGTATCTCATTCTAGTTACATGGACCGACATCACTTTCACAGTTTTTGGTTATTCGAACAAGCAATTCAAAGAATTGGTGAATGAGTCCTTACCTGGAAATGCTGATCTTTTCAGCTCAGCAGCTGTGGTTGATGGAGCTCGGATAAATTTCATATACCTGAATTTCAATGGAGATTTAGTTCAGCTTAAATTCAACTACAGTACAACAACACTGGGTAAAAACTCGCTATCGCTTAAAGGCACTGTCACACTTTGTACATCTAAAGTGCCGATGAAGTTGATTGAAGGACGTGTTATCTTCGGATACTCCCAAGATGAAATATATTCGTTGGTTCAGGATCCTTTATATGAGTATTTCAGACTATGCTTCATCACTTCAGAATTCAAAGACTTGACTGATATTGCTTCTCTTCCGGGTGGAGAAGTTGCGATTTTGAATCAAAGTCAAATTTCTATACTAAGCGTCTCAGCAGGGAGTCTGAGTCAAGTTAACAGTGAAAAACTACACTCGCCCAATCTATATACTAAGAGCATTAAAGTGGGTAAGCATTCGATTGTTTCGACCCAAAAAAATAAGTTGAATGATATAGGTGCTGTTACCAAAAGCTCAAACGTAGAATTGGTAGATACCACCAAAATGACTACTTTGAATACGTTTGTTCCTTCAAACTCAATAGAAGTTGTCGACATGTGTCTGTTCAATCATAAGAAACTAAAAGGAGTCATTGCAATTGTGCGGGACTCAAACGACTCGAACTGGTTGTACTTGTTTTCAGTGAAGAACAACAAAATCAAATTGGAACACCAGTTTGATATTCAAGTTGATTGCATATTGCAATCCGTGGAATGTTTCGACGATAGTGAATTGATATTCGGTCTTTGTGGGAATATAGTGATGACTGTACAATATACACTTGATGGAGAAATAACAGTAACGAAGAATGTTGGCACCGACGTTAAGATACCTATTCTAGGGACTACGCACTCCTTCGTGGGAGAGAAATGTTATATTGCTGATATAAGTGGAATAATAGAATGTGAGGCTGAATTGCGTAAAGGTAGGTTATTTATTGCAAAGACCAAGGAAGAGCTAGGACATCAATTTTTGACCACTATGGATATTGCCAAGCATGGAAATGATGTAACGTTGATTACAGGAGACGCCTTTGGGAACTTGCTGGTTAATGGTTGTAGATTCAATATTGGACTAGATCAAGTTAATTGCGTGAAGGTTATAAAGGATGAATCTCTGGACGATGGGATCAGCTCTTTTGGTGAATTTTCGGGGAAATTAAAAGACATTGCTATCCTAGGTACTTTGAATGGAGGTATTTATAAAATCTCTTTGCTCGAAGATGAATCTATCATTAGTATACTTGAGGAATGCCATGAAGAATTGAGTTCTTATTCAATTCAATATAATCCCGATTCATTAGCTTATAAAAAACGAGAAGTTGGGGGTCATGGATTCATTGAAGAACCAGCGGATGGGGTTATAGACATGAGGTTGATTAGGAAATTTGTTGTTGCTAAGATGTATAAAAGGGAAAAATCAAAGACATTTATCACCTGCAATAAGAATCTAGAGTTATTGGAGAGTTTATGTTTTGAGGGGGGGAATTTATAGAAGTAGAATACATAGAGTAACATCAATTTAATGTAAGCAGGGATAACATACTGAACGAACATAAGATTAGTTTATTTAAAACAGTAATATAAACCACCATCGCATCGTGCATTTATTCGCGGGATACCATTATGCGCCAATGAACTCGCTCATTGCAACCTTTTGCGCCAATGATCTTCCCTTTCGCATCTTTTGCAACCTTTCCCAGCTCTCAAGCTTTCGCACCAACATCGAAAAATTCGCGAAGATCAAAACTTTCAAACCAAACACTCTCCATGAACTTCAACCAATTCGAAGATATCGACCAATTAGATATCCCTGACGATGTATCATCATCATCAGACACAGAAGGCATTTCCGAAAAAGACAATCACAACAACAGCCTGAATAATATAACGGAAGATGATTCAGATTCGTACAATTTAATAACAAAAGATATATTCACACCTAAAACGACATATGTTGAACTTAATGAATGGATGAATAACTTCAAGAATCTTGAATTTGAGTTCGATCAACAGAGATACAATAAGTCCTTATTGGAAAAGGACCAGTATACTGAATTATACATTCAATATACAAATGGATTATACAAGATCTTAGAGGGATTGAATGCAAATAACATAACGAGAATCAACTTTGAAAGTCCAAAAGAAGAGGTGATTGGATTGGTCACTGAAAGCTCGAGTTTTGACGCTCAATTGAAAAGAAAACAAGAGGAAGTCGATATTGAATTCTTCAAAATCATCGAACATTTAGATGAATTCAAGAACCAGCTCAACGAGAACGAAAATCAAAATGAAGACGATATCGCAGAGTTAGAAATCATAATCAATATCTTGCAATGTCTTGGATCAAATTACTTTTACACAGATGTGAACAGAAAACCAGAATTATTGGTCAAGTGGATCAACACATTCGATAACAAGATATCGTACGAATTAATAGATGAGATTATGTACGAAACTCCACAACCTTATTTACACCGCAGTTTCTGGAACGTGTTGATAATCAATCTGTTAATTAGAGGTTTATTTGAGCCTGCAAATAATCTTTTATCGTCATCGAGGTATGAAGATTTAGCTGAAAAAGATCCCGAATTGTTTAGTATTATTTCAGATGTGCATGAATTAATTTCAACTTATAGTGTCTTCTCACTAAAAGGACAATTCCAGGAATGGAAATTAAGAGCTTGTGAATTTAGAGATCTGTTAGGAAAACGTAAGGATAATATTCATGAGGAAAATGATACGATTTTTATTCAAATTTTTGATGTTGCATGTATAATCACAGGGTTCAAAAATACCATCGAACAATATTGCAATGATTGGTACGAAGTTTTTGTTGCATCTTCCTTATTTCAAGTCAGAGATGATGAAGAATTATATTCCATATTCTATAAAAATGCCATCAAATCAAAACCAGCTTTCATACCTGATAATAGAGAAGATCGCGATACAACCCAAATAACGTTTGCATGCTTTATTGATATTTTGGAGGAGAATTTCATAAGAGTATTACAGACCTTACATGAATTCAATCCAGTTACGGCAGCCACTGTTTCGAAATTCCTTGAATTGAAGGGATTATTTCAAAATTATTATAAGTCTAAATCAACTACAATACAACAAGTGCTTGATAAGAGATCCTTCTCGGAATATTTCCTCATCAGACAAGCTTACGAATGTTTGAACATTCATGATTTAGTACCTGTTGGTATTGGATTACTTCTAAATGGGGATATTTCAACCTCCCAACTATCCAGATTTAATAACAGGAGAACGATCTCCCAATTCTTGCCTAAATTTGACTTCCAGACAAATGATGATTTGGAATGGGGCTTGACCATTTGTGCCAAATTGAACTTGACAATAACGGCAAGGGAATTATATTACAATCAAGGATTGAAATCATTGGAAGAGGGTCTATTATTCGAAGCCCTTAACATGTTTGCCAAATCGTATGATCCAGCAAATGTAGAGGATTCAAATATCGTGAGTAATGACGGCTTCAAAAAAGTACATTATATTGTTTGGGATATGATTTTCCAAGATAGTTTAGTTAATAATAGACCAATTCAAGATGAATTGATTAATAATTTGGTTGATAATAAAGTTGATGAAAGTTTCGAAATCCACCCTATAATTAGACAATGTTTATCTCCGTATGCTGTGTTGTTTCAATTTTTCAAATCTTTGGATGGAGGTGATAAAGCAAGCGCCATGACTAAATTGATTAATTTATTGAAGTTCACATACCTACCAAAAAAGTTCTACCCATTGCTATTAAGTCAGGTGTTACCATTCTTGGTTGATACTAAATATCCATTTCAATTGCCAGGATTGATTATCTTAATCGAATTCATAAACAATTATGAAAGAGATAGAGACGAGGATGACCTAAATGAAGGTGAGTCGTTATACAAGTACTCAGTGGAACATTTTGAGAAGGAGATTGAAAGCTATGATTGGAGGAAAAAGGTTGATATTCCAAAGGATGTTAATGAGTTGGTCAAGGTGATAAGGAATGAAATAACCTCGAAAATTGGGCAGGTTTATATAAGTCAATAGGGAACGCTTTAATATACTGTTCAATAAGTATTGTTTTTGTAGTTGTCAGTCTTTTTTACACTCTGAAGCAGTCAGTCTTATGCTTGAGCAGATAGTCGGCATACATACGTGCCCGTTTCGCTCTATTTCTACACTCCCTGCATTCAGGTCCCTCATTTATATATCTGTATTATATAAAAATTAATGATATTGCCATATTGAAATTTATGAGTACTTATTCAATAATGCATTTTTTAGAACAAAATACGCGTGTTTCTTACACTCATTGTCATTTGTTAAGAAGTGAATTCTCAAGTAAAATCGGTTTCACATCTCAAATAGTACACAGTACTGCATCAAGAAGATATCATCTACTTTCGATCATTTCAGGTGCTCTCTTAACAGATAACATCTTGATCAGCCTTAGAATTCAATAACAAAGCAACAATCAAACCATACAATCCCAACACTTCGGCGAAAATCAAAATCAAAATCATTCCGACGAACAATCTTGGTTGTTGAGCATTACCTCTAACACCAGCATCACCAACAATTCCAATAGCAAATCCAGCAGCTAAACCAGATAAACCAACAGATAAACCAGCACCCAATTGGATGAAACCAGTATATAAAGCTTGTTGTTGTTTAAGGGAGTCTGAAACTAAAACAGAAACAACCAATCCATAAATAGCAATAATACCGGCCATAATGACTGGAACAATATTCTTAACCAATAAATCTGGTCTGGTTACACAGGTGGCACAGATACCAACACCGGATTTAGCAGTACCATAAGCAGCACCGAAACAGGTAAAGACAATTGCGGCAGCACAACCGATAGAACCAAAGAATGGAGCGTAAACTGGGCTAGAATTGTTAGTATTTTGGGTATTGAGATTTGGTGGACAAAATTGAAATTGATAAGGAAAAACTGGAAATTAGACAGGGCAGTGGCAGTCATGCAAACTGAAATTCATTGCAATATATGAATTTGGCATCAATCCCAATGATATATATGGATGCATCACCATGCACTCAATTAATTCAATCTATAAAAATATAAGCGTCAACTTCTTATCATAAATTGCCAACATGGATTGAGTTCATTTGTTAACAACACACGTTTCGATTGCATTGACCAATCAATCAATTTAAATCTATGGTTCCAAATTTATGCAATTATCAATATTTCATCCTCTTTGAAGTCTACGTACCATAAATCAGACATAATAAGTGGGGTTTGGTAATATGTTTGTTAGAAACTTATCTATAATTTTTTCTCATACTTGCCCTCGTTGAACGAAATTAACGGTATGACAAGTGCGCACACGTGACACAGAATAATTCTGAGACTAGCGCGAAAAATTATAAGTTGTGAGATGAGATAGATTTTGAAAATCTTTATAACTTACTGGTGAGCTTATTTGCAAGGAACCCCAATATCTAAAATGTCTGCTACCCCAAACCCAAAAGCTTTCCCATTAGCTGATTCAGCTTTATCTCAACAAATCTTGGATGTTGTTCAACAATCCCAAAACTTGAGACAATTAAAGAAAGGTGCCAATGAAGCTACCAAGACTTTAAACAGAGGTATCTCTGAATTCATCATCATGGCTGCTGACACTGAACCAATTGAAATCTTGTTGCACTTACCATTATTATGTGAAGATAAGAACGTTCCATACGTTTTCGTTCCATCCAAGGCTGCTTTAGGTAGAGCTTGTGGTGTTTCTAGACCAGTTATCGCTGCTTCTGTTACCACCAACGACGCTTCCACTATCAAGAACCAAATTTACGGTATCAAGGATAAGATCGAAACTTTGTTGATCTAGATAAAGTAGAATAGTATAGATGTATGCTTTAGTTAGTATACGATGTCACTGAGTTATGTTGTAAATAATAGAGAATTAATGAATACACAAATTAGTGAAAGAAGCGTAATAGCGAGGGAAGTATAAGTAAAAAGCAGATTCAAGCAGGTGAGTGTGTTTGAACTGAAGCGAGTTTGTCATTGTAGAATTAGTCACACCGTAACAGCTCGTAACTCGTAGATGTAGCCATTGCAGACGTGTGCTGTGAATAACCGTATAACCCACAACAATACACTACGAATGCTTGACCCCGAGAATACGAGCTCTTACAAGACATCTCAAATCGAAACTGCATAATCTATCATACCTCTTTGTACGCATCGGCATCGCAAAAATTACATTTCGTAGAATTATCAAATACCCACTTAGAGAAACGACGCTCTCGACATGAACGCCGAATCAACAACCAAGTTCCTTCGATCAAAGGTAGGCATTGAAGAAATCATATCCACAGCAAACAACTTACTTGATGATCGAATTGACGTATATTTACCAAACAAAAATATCTTCATATTCGAGTTACTATGTGATAGGTTGAATCAAGGACAGTTCAAGGACTGGAAATACAATAAACAAATATGGCAATTACTTATAAAGACATGGAATTTGTTAGAAAATGAGAAATCATTAAGAAATAGAGTCTTTAACAGTATCAGATATGTTGAATTAATTACTAGCATTTTCAAAAATAACGATGAAATATCCTTATGGGAAATCATTTTTGAATTCACAACCTTGATTAAAGATCAAACATATATTGAGATAGATGAGACTTCATCTTTGAACTTGTTAAACGCTTACGTCAAAAATGTTCCTCAAATCCGTGATGATTGGACCCAGATTATAAAAGACATACTTGATTTACAGAACTTGAAAATAACAAACACATTTTCGAAGAAATCGTATGGAAAGTTCATTCAAGAAAGCGGGTTGAATATCTTGAATTTCTTGCTTAAAAACCCTACGGGGAAAAGTACAGTATTAATAGAAAAGATTTTAACAGACATTTTATTCATTGATGATTATGTTAGTAAATACTTCATCACCAACATAAATCAATTTTTTAAAACCAATATCGAACAGCTTTCCATGTTGGACGTTAGTTTGTTGTTCAAATTGACCATCACTCATGTTTCTATCAAACATATCAAGATTTGTGAAGAGTTATTCATAAGCATCATATCCCATGAAAAATTTGCGGCCGTATCGGAAGATCTCTTGTCGATTTTATCTGCAAACTTACTGAACAAATCGTTGTCTTCAGAATTTGTGAAGACTATTTTTGTCAATGAGGTTGATAACAAATCAGCCATCAATTGGAATTTGGTTTCTCATTTACTTAATTTGGATGTTGAACGTACAATTGAATACGGACCGAAGATTTTGACTCTCCTGAATGAGGATCAGAATCTAAAAATCAAGATAGCAGAGTCTATATTACAGGCATATTTAAAAGGTAGAGAAATTCATGAATTCTTCACTATAGTATGGATTGACGCTATTAGGAAAGATAGATCATGGGCATCAATTGAATTTGGCAATTCTGTATCAAAATGTATAAACTCCTTATCTTCAAATCAATTGAGTAAATTGTTAACTGAGGTCTTCAAATTGGAGCCAGTATTTCAAATTCCGTTGTTAACAAGTATTTTCAAGGGCTTAACATCTTCTCAATTTGCAAAGGTTGAATCATTAAAAGAATTGGTCTTGAGGAACTCAGACGTCCTTTTGAAGGTTGACGATTGGAGCATCTACTTCTATGTGTTATGTACTTTCGAAGAGTTTGCTCCAATATTGAAGGAGAAAATAGAGACAGCTAAATCGAAATCAATCGACTATTTCAACGCTTTATTCCGTCTTATTGAGTTAACAGGCGAGTCAATCTCCTTGCAAACAAAATTCGTTTCTCTTATCAAGAAATCAGATTCCGATATCATCAACTTAGTTTTGAATAGATGGTTAATAATCTTAGAAAATTTCTTTGAAGAGGAACAATTAGATTCATTCATCGCAATTGTATTCAAGAAATTGACTACAGTTGAAGTAAAGGAATATCTTCAAAACGATGGTGAGTTATTCTTTGAACAACCAAAATTGACCTCTGCATTAATAAGATCTATCTTGGAAAATACGAATCCCGAATTGATTCCTATAATCCCACTCCAATGTTTTGATAAAACAACCAAGAAAGATTTGGTTTCAAAGTTGTACAACTTGGCACTTGATACTAAAATCGAAAACAATTACCAATACAGAGAGTCATTGAAACACTTGACAAAGAACTCTCAAGGTG
The DNA here is from genome assembly GCA_030570035.1 of Kodamaea derodonti. NCBI lineage: Eukaryota > Fungi > Ascomycota > Pichiomycetes > Serinales > Debaryomycetaceae > Kodamaea > Kodamaea derodonti. The sequence continues at coordinate 236,344 of JAJLUU010000013.1, forward strand.
GGTTATATTCTGATTTCAAAGGTCTTATTAAATTGGTAGAAACTGCAACTCCGGAATCTAAATCAATTTCATTGGAGTTGGTGAAATCCATTTGGACCTCGGAATTAGGAATGACCGCTGATGGTGATAAGAAGTTCATTTCATCTTCCTTGAAACACTTGATCAAAAGTTCAAAGTTCAAATACAAATTCAAGGTCTCAGCAGACCTAGAAGTTGCATTATATTTATTACAAACAACCCACTTGAACAAAGTCAATGACGTCACAAAAGAAGCATTGGATTCGTTAATTTCAACCTTTTCAAATAGCTTGATTCAAGCATTAACTAAATTAATTTCAAAGAAATTGGTCGTGGAGGATATTACTAAGGTTGATTGGATTTTCTCTGCAATTGGAATTTTATTTGATCGTTTGCCTGAATCTGACCATGACTTGTTGTTAACCAACATCAAGCAAGTCGGATCCCAAGTGAACGAGTTGGGAGACGTAAACATTAGGTCAAGTTTGCAAAGACATCTTTTTGCGCTTTCAACAAAATTGTATACTGAAGAACAATCGCTATATATTATTTCCTTATACTTTATCTTGGAATCAAGTGGATTGGACTTGTCAAAAGAATTGCTGACCTACTTGCTGACTTTAAAACAAGAAACCTTCCAAAACGTATTCCAGTTTGTATTAAAATCAGCTGAAGAAATCACCAGTGAAAACTCAGCCATTTTTGTCAACATTCTTTGCATTTTGACTAGATCAAGTAAGAAGGATCACACCAACAACGTCCTATTCATAAATGTGTTATCAACGTTTATTTCAATTGTGGATGATTTAAGCAGCACCTCAATAGATCAGATCGTAACTGTGCTTAGGTTATGTTTGACAGATATGCTGTGGTTGTTCAATCAATACTCATTAGAATCCACTTTTACATTGGTAACAAAAATTGCCCATAGATTTGGGAAAGCGTTTGATTCACCAGAATTATACATCAAAACCACCCAAGTCATTTCCAATGCTTTACTCTTTCACAGATATAAATTATCATCACGTCACCATTTGGTAATCAACACTTTTGTCAGTCTATTAGAACCATTATCATTGAAAGATGAAAGTGCCTTATCCAAGAGCAAGGATTCGGGAGTTGCGTACTCCCGTTTGTTGAGTAACTTGTGTGATTCGACCAGCATGTCAAGAGAATTGTCCAGAAACTCACTTAATTCTGTGGCTTCCTTGATCAAGAAAGCATTGAGAAAACATTTACCACTTTTGGTAATTAACTACATCTACTTGAACTTGAAATTCAATTTCGAAAACGATATAGTGGATGAAATCCTTCCTGGAATCTATTCTGCCTTTGATGTCCTTTCCCAAAATGAGTTGCAATTGGTAAGTACTTCTTTAGATCTTCCAGGAAAATCATATTATAGAACCTTATATGAAAATTATAAGGATAATGGTAAGTGGAAGCAGGTTTAGTTAAGTAGTATATTTTTATATAGTCATATTATAGAACCTTAAGAATAAGGATAATGGTAGGAAGCAGGTTTTGTAGTAGTGAATATGTATTTTTATATAGTCATATTATAGAACCTTAATTATAAGGATAATGGCAAGTGGAAGCTGGTTTAGTTTAGTGTGAAAGTATATTTTTATATAGTCATATTAAAGAAACCTCTGGTCATCATTGTAGAATAATTTACCCATATTTCTTTTAAAGTTCGTACCAAGCAACACCATCAAGTCCCATACCTTGTCTTCTATTACGCTATAGTGCTTTTGGAGTTCATCATCATTGTTCTGTAAATGATGGACTGTGTATTCGAATCGTAAAACATCTTTCCTGGTTATTATTCCCGATAATAGGGAATCGTTGTTTTGCACCAAAATGTACCTTGGACCAACCTTGACAAATATATCAAGAGCATATTCCAAAGACACGCTGATATTAATTGTCAAAGGTGAAGTATTGATAATCGTGGTGAAATCAATTCCATCTTCAATGCCAGCACTTTTACCAAAGAAGCAAAGCGTTTCATCTGAATCTTCCCTACCCTCTAACAATAACAGAATGTCTGTTCTCAGGACGAACCCCGCTATTTTTGGCTCCGAAGGACTATGAATAATGGGGAATCCACGACACGTAGTCTTGGATAAAATGGTTCTTAACTTTTCTAAAGTAATTGGAGTATTCAGTGGTATAGCTACCACAATTGTCGTCATACATCCTTCTACCGTGGTATTGAAGGAGAATTCTTCTTTTGCATCAATTAACGGCAACCCATTAAATTTGATCATTTGATCTGCTATACCTCCCTTACCCCATTTATGGTTTATACTTTTGGTGATTGCAACTACTATCATTGTTGGAATGATATATCTAAGTGCACCAGTCAATTCAAACATTATTATGACTACTGTAACCGATAAATCAGTGATTCCACAGAGTGCAGCCGCTGCTCCTAAAAATGCATACGTTCCTGGAATGATACATTTTGAGTTAGCTGGACATGTTAAAAATATGGAGGAATTCGGGTGCGATTGATAAAACTTGTCCACCAATATCCCCAAAGCTCTGGCAAATGTAGCACCTGCTGCCATCAGCGGTACGAAAATCCCTGCTGGTACTTTGCAACCGTAAGTGATGATAGTTAAACCCATTCTTGCAATGGTCGCAAACAACAACAGTGTCAATATTTGTGCTTTACCTGTACCGATATGACAAATTGGATGTTGGAAATCAGCATTACATTGATGAAACAAAACATCCATTGTTTCTGTCATATCTCCTTTCAAGAATTCGTTAAAGTAACTAAAACTCGTAGTCAACAAGGATAAAATAAGAACCTCTCTAACAGCGAAATTCTTAAGAAAGCGTTTCCTGAACAGAACCACACGAATATTGTAATGTGAGACCACAATTCCATAAACTCCACCAAAAATCCCAATCAAAACGTATAATGGAATTTCAAAATAATGCCAATTTGTATCATAACTAACTTCGAAGAGTACGAGCTGGCCGGTTCTAAATGGGTTCATAGCAGCTAATGTGGTGACTGCAACCAAGGCGCAGAAATATGATTTCCATATAGTGGACAATTCGAAGACCGAAGAGATTTCTTCAATGGAGAAGAGCACTCCACCCATAGGAGAACCAAAAGCTACGGCAACCCCAGCAGCAGCAGTAGCAGTCAAAAAGGTGCGGCCCTTCAGAGCCAGCTTTCTATACTGAGATCCTAATTTTGCAATATTGTTTCCAACACAAACTGCATAATGAACACTTGGTCCCTCTTTCCCGACACTCAAACCAGACGCAATTGCCAAAGGTAAACCTATACTTTTCACAAGCAATGTCCACCAGCCCAAAAATCCTTCCATTACAAATCCTGACACGATACATTTGATTTCAGATATACCTGAACCAGCAGCTGTAGTAGAAAAGTTCTTGACTAGAATTGCCAGTGAAAACAGAAATGCAAGCGATATAAGGACGTAAACGATGTAGTTAATAGATGGCAGTCCTGACCAATCATGCCAATTTTCGCAAGATGAACCGAATTCTTCTGATTCACCCCAACAACAGAATTGTTTACTCAAGTAGAAGTTCGAATGGCAGTGGCCAAATCGTAAACTACCGAGCCATGCAGTGATAATATTAAGGAAACTTGCAATCAATCCAATAACAACACCCATTAGCGCAAGGAGTAACCATGTTTGGGTGGTCAAATATATTTTGTCACGGTATGACGTAGTACCTGAATTCTTATGTTTAGCTAGTCGTTTCCTATGTTCGTTTAATTCATCCTCGACCCAATCAACAGTTCTAAACTCGTGGAACCTTTTTACTTGATCAACATCGTCTTGATTTATCCAAGAACCGGTTTGTCGGCTTCGCAATGTTATATCCAGTAATTCTATAGGTTGGTCCATTGTACGTGAATTTCTGTTATTAGCACTTTTTTTCAGCAGGTGCATTTGCAATCACTCTGATAGTGGGAGAGACAATGAATTGGGTGGTGATTCAAGGGAGAGGTACAGTGAAGAGAGAAGTGCCTTCAGGTATAAAATTGTACTCAGCGCTATTGAGTGCTTCTGGGGGAATCCGTGACGTGCATCAAAAATGATATTTTCCGATCGTTTAATTATATCAATATGAAACAGAAGATAACGTAGTCACAGTTTGTGCAATATCTTAATATGGAAACTTGAGTCACAACAGAGGTAAAATGTCAATTTTTGCAATTCCTTTGGATCTATTTCGTAAATTTTGTATCAAAATCTATCAAAATCCAACAATTTCATTACAGAGCATCTACAATTACACAAACAATCTATACTCCTACCAATTCTTAATCTTCGCCTTCGTACTTCATGCCACAATCAAGAGTATTCGCCACCATAACTTTAACCAATCATTTCATGTCCACATGCAGTCGTAATAGCTACAAATATCTACCCCATTAATGCACAACTCAAACACCACAAACTCAGACCTACTAATTGAGTCAATATTAACCACATCAGTCCAGTTCTCCCATAATCCGACTGATTAAACGGCTCTTACCTGCATATACCCCAAAATCCAGTGCGGGTTTCTTATCGGTATAAATAACTGGTCGTTCCCAATTTTGCCTCCAGCAAGCGAAGATATGAGATTATCTACACTTACAAGCATTGCTATTGCATTTGCAGCTGCAAATGCCTTTACTATTGAAGGATTGAAAGATCGTTTAGGACATCACCTTGATGATCTGGTAGAAAATCTTCTTAATACTATCAAATCCCATAAAGGACTTAAAGAAGAAATTCTTTCTACTTGGATGTCAGTTCATGACGATTTCTCTGAATCCGAGATTGCTTCTGCTTTCAGGAAAGAAAAGGCCAAGCAAGCTGTCAAGGCTGAAAACTTAAGTAACAAATTACGTAAGAATACTTATAATAAGGTCCAAAGTGCCTTCAATGCACTTACTGATGGGTTTGAAGTAGTTGAGTCAAGTAGATTTGATGATCATACTATGAGAGTTAAAAAGAACGATCCTTCAGTTTTGGGCTTGGATACCGTCAATCAGTACACTGGTTATTTGGATGTTAATTCTTTGGATAAGCATTTCTTCTACTGGTTCTTTGAATCTAGAAATGACCCAGAAAATGACCCAATCATTTTATGGTTAAACGGTGGTCCAGGTTGCTCCTCGTCTACTGGTTTACTTTTTGAATTGGGTCCACTGAGTGTAAATGCCACTTTGCAACCTGTTTTCAATCCACACGCTTGGAACAAAAATGCTTCCGTCATCTTTTTAGACCAACCTGTTGGAGTTGGTTATTCATACACCGAAGGTGAAGCAATCACAAATACTCGTGCCGCAGCCAAAGACGTTTTCGTCTTCTTGGAATTATTCTTCCAAAAATTCCCTCAATTCATCAAGTCCAAGTTCCATATTTCTGGTGAATCTTATGCTGGTCATTACATTCCTGCAATTGCTAGCGAAATTCTCAATAATGCCGATAGACTGTTTGAGCTTGCATCTATTTTAATTGGAAATGGTATTACTGATCCTTTAACCCAACTGGCTTCATACAAGGCAATGGCTTGCGGTGAAGGTGGATACCCAGCAGTTTTGGACGAAAAAACCTGTGCCAATTTTGATGGGGAAATTGCAAGATGTGTTGCGTTAGAAAAAATATGCTACGCTGCTGAATCTACATTGACTTGTGTTCCTGCATCTCTCTACTGTGGACGTTTGATGGAACCATATTCCAAAACAGGATTAAATCCATATGATATTAGAATTCCTTGTAGCGGTGAAGGAGGACTTTGCTACGATGAAATGGCTTATATTGATGACTATCTTAATTCCGAATTTGTTAAGAATGCAGTAGGTGCCAATGTGGATATCTTTACTTCTTGTGACGAAACTGTCTTCTTCAACTTCGTCAAAACTGGGGATGAAGCTCGTCCATTCCAAAATGATGTTGCTGAAGTTTTAGAAAAGGGATTACCTGTTTTACTCTATGCTGGTGATAAAGATTACATTTGTAATTGGGTTGGTAACCATGCATGGTCTGATGCTTTAGAATATTCAGGTCATGACCAATTCGAAGCTGCTAGCTTACAACCTTGGTATACTGCTGATAACAAATTGGCGGGAGAAGTAAAGAACTTTGAAAAGTTCACTTTCTTGAGGGTTTATGATGCTGGACACATGGTTCCTTTCGATCAACCTGAAAATGCTTTGGATATGGTTAATAGATGGGTTCTGGGAGATTATTCATTTGGATATTAAAACATGTCAGTATTAGAAGATTCATGAGATGTGACGTTAGATTCCTTCTTGCTTTTCCATGTAAGTACATCAAAACGAAGTGGATTCTCTCATTTAATTGACTTTCAAGTACATATTAGATAAATAAACTTTTCAAGTACTTAGCATCCCGTTCGAATTTAAGTGGCTCTATTGCAGCGGAATTGTAACGTTTTAGGGAATAGTTTATTTTTGGAGTTCTCTTTTTTTTTGCAACATCCACAGTGTAACGTTCACCTAGGGTGCATCGCTTGTACATATTCCGCTTTCCTAAAAGAAAAAATGGACGTTCTTTATTGGTTTGTGATACTATGAAGCAATCGCACGATTATTAAATGTTGCGCTTGGTTAGCGGGTAGATCGTTTGTCGATTCAGCCTCCTTTAAACAACACAATACGAAATTAGACATGTGAGCAGAGTCATCTCCAAGAGCTTGATCTCTACTACTGAATGTGTTCGACACTATAGAGGGAATCTGTTTTCTAGCGAACTGTAGAGATACTGAGTCATATGAAAACGATGACTAAAATATGGCTAATGTCGCAAAATCATGTAGAGCGGACTAAAATCTTCAAATACTCCCACCTCGGAAAAAATTACCTGATTATGCTCAACAAGTCGGCCACATTCATCAAATCCACCTTCGTAACCCTCGTGGATAATGCCACATCTACGATTGAAACCACGCTAAGAAACTGGGTATCGTTTATCGGAATTCAAGATTCTGAGCCATTTTAGTGAGCAGTTAACACAAAATATGATCCAGATTCATTTTAGGATAATAACATGTGGTGCAAATACGAGTCCTTCTATAGGACTTCAGGTTCGACGGTACTAAATCTATCCTAGGAATTTGGGAGGACTTTTGAGCAATTTTCAAATGAGGAGAGTTCAAGGGCCCTCAGCGTTGTCGTTAAATGAATTGTGTCAAAACCAAAGAAATGTGACAAACGGAAACTAAGACTCTTTTTGGATGCACATACAAATTAACACAATCTGACTTAGTGTATTTATTAGTGATAGTTACGAAAGTCGTGATGGGGCACTCAAGATTGGTCCGAATTCCGCATTCTTAACCTTTTGGATCTTCACCCCAAGGCGGCTTTGATGAAATTGCCTTTTAGATAGTTATTACATGGTAACATTTTAGCCACACCTTGAATACAATATTCTGCACCGATGACGAATCGTTAGAGCGCACACACGCCTAGATGGAAGGAAAACTCGGAAACTGAGATTGTTCTGGTCTATAAATTCATCGACCGTTCTGCTTCATAATAAATTCATCGAACCATCTCATAAATTCATCGCATCATGTTAGAAAAGACGATCACAGATAAGACCACCGAAGAGAAATCTTCAAGCGTTGCAGAACAAGATGCAAGCGGCTCAGTATCATCTAACGAACCTGAATTTACAGATGAAGAATTAGAGTATCTCCGCAGAGAAGATTTACCTCAAAAGTGGTATCAATGGTTTTCTCCAACTGATTCCAAAGACGAAAGAATACTTATCGCTAAGCTTGATTTGACAGTTTGGTTGTATTTATTCCTATCTTCGTTTGTCAAAACCTTGGATTCAACAGCTATTCAATATTCCTATGTAAGTGGTATGAAAGAAGATTTAAAGATGTTTGGTAATCAGTTGACATATCAAGGCTCATGTTATATGGCTGGGTTTATATTCGGTCAAATTCCACTTACAATGTTAGCAACGAAACTTCCTATAAATTATTATCTACCACTTATGGATACCATCTGGTCTTTCTTTATTTTGGGGATGTTTAAGATCCAAAATTATCATCAGCTTTACGCGCTTAGATTCTGTATTGGACTTTTTGGTTCTTTCTACTTCCCGGTAGCAAATTGGTATTTGGGTTGTTGGTACAGAAAGTCTGAATTGACTAAGAGATCAGCCCTTTATTTCGTTTCTTCTCAAGCAGGTTCCATGTGTGGTGGATATATTCAAGCTGGTGCGTATACGCATTTGAATGGTCGTTTTGGATTAGCAGGTTGGAGATGGCTCTATATCATTGCTTTTGTCTTGACAGTACCTGTATGTATCTACGGTATATTTGTCTTACCAAATCTACCAAATACATGTAGATCTCCATTTCTTTCTAAGAAAGAAGTTAGACTAGGTCAATTAAGAATGCTAAAGGAAGGAAGAAGTGCTGATGACAAGTTGGATTTTGCAGTGATCAAGAAGACTGTCACAGGATGGAAGTTTCTGATGCTTGTTTTATTTGCAGTCTTCTTTAGTCAAGCTGATGGAATTTCTTCAAATTCAGCCCTCCCTATCTGGCTCAAGGAGAACGACTATTCAATTTCGCTGACAAATACAATCACTACAATTATCCCAGCTATTACTATTGCCTCGTCGTTGATTAACGGTATAGTAGTTGATACTTGGAATACTTTACACCCATACTGTATTGGTGTGACCGCCACCATCAACATTATTGCTGGTATCATCTTGGTTGTATGGACAGTTTCTAAGTCTTCAATTCTTGCTGCCTTTTTCATGTCCGGTACAGCAGATGGGATTGCTGCCGTGGTATATTCATGGGCAAATCTCATTTGCTCCGAAAATTCTGCCGAAAGAGCTCTCACATTGTCTACAATGAATACTTTGGGTAATACATTCTCAGTTTGGGTTCCAATTTTCGTTTGGAGAACAGAGGACGCCCCACGTTACTTAAAAGGTAATGCCTACAACATAGGTTTAGATTCAATGATGTTGATAATGTTAATACCATTGACTTATTTATGGAGAAGGGACCAGAGGTTGAAGAAACTTGCACTTGATGAAATAGCGTAAGCTGCAAAATTCTCTTTTGTGCGACATGTCAAAAGTACGTACAAAGTACTTTTAGATCAATAATAATAAATTTCATTCATGTTTTCATAGACACTTCGTGTCAAGGCAATCATGCCCAAACCTGCAAGTGTTCGTAAAAGTCTACTCTCTTACATTTGTCAACGTTGTCAGCAACTTGTTTCCTTATTTCATCCACCATCAGTGCGTTCCCGCAGGTTACAATTGCTACTGATTCGTGTAATTCCTTTTCCACAACCTCCTTCATACATGGCCTGCCATGAAGAAAGGTGAGGTGTGGAAATTTGTCTTGAATTTTCTTGATGGCACCGTACAGATCTTCGTATTCATTCCCCTTGGAGTCGTAATGAATCACCTTAGAGTTAGACTCATAGTGATTTACCTTCGAAGAAGATTCCTCATCGGAGTGATCACCTAATTGCCATACGTATCCTTGTAACATGGTATCTGGACGAGTTACGTAAATCTCGATCTCAATATCCATACCTTTTGCCATCAACAATTCCTCGTGGAACCAGTTCAAATAGTTATAATCCCTAATAATCCAAATCAATTTGGTTGTTTGATTGATACCAGCCAGCTCAAGAGCTTCAGAGTACATACCAGGAATTCCATTACCTCCAGCAATGAATACCACACGATCATAGCTTTTGACATGCGAGTCAAGCCCACCCCCATAGGGACCTTCAACAGCAACTCTGATTTGCTTGGAAACACGAGGCAAATTTAACAACTCTTTCTGGAAGCTTTGAGTTATTCCCTCTTTCACTTTGATGTAGAAGTTAAGCTGATTTGGAAGATGGAAACACGAATACGGATGAGATTGGAAAAATCTCAGCTTCAGTAAGAAATGTACATACGCATAGCCTCCGCTAGTTTGCATCCAGAGAGAGGTAGGAATATGCAATTTGATTACATTACCATTGATCAATTCCATCTCAGCCAATGGGAATCCAAATATGAAAATCCTACAGAGTCTCAATGCTCTATCGAAGGCCCAGATTGACAGTGACAAGTAAAAAAACCAAACGTATCCCTTACTAGTAACGTGTTTCCATCCCCCAATAACGAATAACATCACGAGAAGAATATGCACAAACAAGAATAGTTCGTACCATTTCCGTCTTAAATATAGTAACGACTGCAAAAATATCAAGCCTGCACTTGTTACACCAAGAGCTCCCCATTTGATATACTCTTGACGGAACATAGACTGATAACCGGGCCCAGACGACAAAGAGTAACACGTGGCATGCATGATGATCATAGCAATCAACATACGTGCTATCCATCTGTGAAAGATAATGAAGGTTGCAAAGTTGACTCCTGTGACCCATTGCAAGAAATTGTTCCTACCGCCAAATAATATGACTAGCGGAAGTGTAACCGTGGTAATAACTCCACACCGAAAAGCCAAGTAGCTTTCAATAGCGTAGCCTTTTGTTTGGAACATAGGATCATGTGGTAAATAATCCATGTTGACTGATAAGAAGACTATGCAAAGAATTGCAAAAACCACCAATATCGACGTTTCCAAACGAGATGGGAGCAACATTTTGAAAAAACCAAATCCAATTGGTTCTTGTTTGTTAGTTCCGTTTGCTGCTGGGATCAGTATATACTTTTTCATTGATGAAAACCTATCTTTTGATCTGACGTACAGCGGGATCATTTTCAACCAGTTATTCAACGCATAAAAGAACAAAATAAGCAACCAATAACCAACCAAACCAATACTGTAATACGCCAGGTCATTCTTGTTTTTCAGGAATTTGTGGTACGAAATACTATAGTAATTTAAATACTTGTCATCGTACCGAACAGGACGGGAGAGCAAACCTTTCAGCAAATACTGCTTAAATGAATTGACGGGTACAGAATCTGAATCAAAATAACGCAGGACATTATAAAACGCACCTGTTGACGTTTCGATCCCGAGCTCAATACACAGATTGACGAAATGTTCAATTGTGGCCAGGTCGTTTCTTTGGTCATACTGTAAACAACCTGCAAACGTTGCCATTGCATTGATATTAGTGCAAATACAGCTGTATATGGCACTATGCCTTTGCAGTTTGCAAAATGGGGCGTATCCTATACTGATTTGTGAAGCGCATGTCTCAAAGTTAACAATGGTGTGAGTGTCAAACTCAAAAGGCTTGGTATTTGCAACCACTCCAGATACGAGCAAGAATAGACTAATTATCTTCATTTAGTTTAATATGTTTAAAATATAGAAAATGAAGATTCTTGGCCACTTTATTTAAGTATTTTGGTTTTGCTACCTACGACCAATACCCCCCACAGGGCGGAGGATAATGCAATTGTACGCAAGGTAAATTCTGGCGGCAATAGAGAGCTTTCTTTTTGCTCATTTGCGAAGGCATGGAGAGCAATACCCATTGACGACATGCAAGATTATGGATGCAAGGAACGCTAAAACGGATTTAGGCTAGTTCAACAAGTACTTGAACAAACTATTCCAAAGTCGAGGTGCTTGAAGTCTGCGGTTATATACGACACTAACTATTTCTCTCAGTAATTTAGATTTAAATAAGTTTCCAAATTTTGGCGATTCAAATTGCAATACTTTGATCTAGATAGAAGCCTGGACTCTGAAGCCTATTTCATTTTAAAGAAATTACCTGCATAACTTTGCATGAACTTATGAGAATGGAAATTGAACAAAGCAACGACTTTAAGGGACAATAATCCCCAAGATTACCGCTCAAAAGTGGGTTATGCTAATGGTACGTAAATTAGCCGCAACTACTGCCGAAATTTTGTGGCTGTGAAGAGCCGATTTGCAGCCACTAATATACAGGAGTGATACGTTTTACGAGATTCATGTCTGGATATACAGAAGTTGAAAGTATTGGCACCAACGACTATACTTAAGAGGTGCTGTGAACTTATGTAATCTTATGTGTACGATAGGGGGTAATTAATATGACTTGATTGCTAAAATTTTATGTAGTCATCTGCAGCTGAATTCAATTTCCATCACCTGTATGAATTATACGAAACATGTCAAATATTGAGCGCTTGGCATCCGTCGGATTGTGCATATTTTACAGGAGAAATCATAAATAAAGGTGGCATTAAACATCATCTAAATTAAAAGTTGAACTAAACATAAAAAATAATAGAAGCCTATTCTATCAACCTCAAGAGGACATGAAATTTAAAGGAGCCTATTCTATTAACCTCAAGAGGTTTTCCTTGAAATTAAGAACATAAACATCAAAATTGTCTTCTTTGTCGTATTCAAAAGTATCGTCGAAATAACTCAAGACGAAGTTCAAACCACCTATAGGGGTAGTGACGGCATTTAACATAAATTCACTGACTGTGGGAGGAAGATCTTGAGAGAAAACAAGATTATTGAGGAGTGGAGTGTCGACGTAACCCAAATTGGAGAATTTAAGAGCGTCAGCACGAGGCTTTCCGAGACCCGAAGTAAATGCCTCTAAAGGATTGGCAAGTGGATCCTTATCCAAGTATTGAAGAGCCGCGGCTCCAACATTGAATAGTCTTTTGTTGTTAATTGTTTTAAGTAAGTCTGCGTTGACAGAGCGTACGTTATCCCAAGAGAATACCGTATTTGGAGCAAAATTCTGACTAATACCAACACTTGCCATGGTTGCAATTATCTTACGACCAGGTCCGTCGATTTCTGGACACAGTCTCCTCAAATTGAGTGCAGTTTTAAAGGTTGCATACGAGTCTGGAAACAAAGGCAGTATAGTGATTGCGAAAACTAACAATACATAACCAGTGAGTGTTACGGATTCCAGTTTACACTTTCTTAAGATCTTTTTCGTTTCTTCAGTTGTTAAGTTTATCAATTTGAATGCAATTGAATTCTGAAAACGACTTATACTTCTACCACGATATTTATTAGGGAATCCTTTTGGAGCTACCTTGTAATAATGATTTGGGTCTCCATAAGTGAAATCATTTGTATACGGCTCAAAACAAGGATCAATTGGTTTAACCAAAGAATGATGAATATACTTCCTGTCAATCGATATGTCAAACAATACAGTATCCAAGGTTATTTCTGTTGGCACGTCACCGTGCTTTACCGAGTCATATTTATCAAAATTTTCGGCAAGCAATTGGTGTATGTACACTCCAACAGTTCCATCAGCAGCAGAATGTTCGAAAGAGGCCGTTAAGTTATTTTCATCCAAGAGAAATAATCTGAATAACGGTTCCTGTACCCCGTGCTCATAAGTATAATTGCGTACCTCTTTCATCCACGCTTCATTGACAACCCCATTAGTAATTTTGCCTTCTGGGGAGGTGATTTTTAATATTTGGCCAAGGGTGATTCTGTCAAGTACCTTATACCAGTATGTCTCGTCACCTTTAAATACATTACAAATCAACATTGGATATTCCAAAATAGTCTTTCTTAATGATTTGAAAATCAATGGTAGAGTCAAGTCGATCCCATAGGTTGCCGTGACTTGGAAGTTGGTGAAGTAACCATTCGCAGTTCTAGCACGATTGAAATTTTCAGATAAACTCAATGGTCTTTCAAGTGTGGCCATTGTACGTGATTCTGTATGTTAATCTGAAAGTGGGTGATGGTGCTGAAAAGTGCTGAAAAGTGCCTACTTATGAACTCAAAGTGACTCACTTTTTTTGGAATTATGTAAACAAGTTGATCTGGATTTTGTAATAGGAGTCAATGATCCGCGATTAGTAATAGGCACATAGATAGCGTACATAATTGCTGTGTTAGGATGACGTTGATGTCAAAATGACTCCTAGTCACCAAGATAAGGAATTTGACTCTTCATAGTTGACTCTGAATTTTCGCAACTTGAAATATTCTGTACTAGGAGATTAGGAACGGCTTTGCGAGGAGACCGATATCCGAGATGATTGGATTTAAGATAGATTTCAAAATTTCGATACCATTAACTCATCGTGAAAATCAAATTCTAAGCCGACATACCGATTTCCGACGTTACTAATAATAAAACAAATTGCCTTAGGATTACATGCAAAACAAGCAATAAGTATGATAAGATGAAGGAATTCAGAAATGTAATTACAAAATCAGGATTCCACATTCAAGCCACCCCAAATTAACGGCTCGCTAGATGTAATTGGAATCCTGTTGTTACACTAACAGTTTGTGCAACACTTAAGCGAGATTTTACGTGATGTACTTGACTGTGATCAGTTAGATTGCATAGACTCATACATTCCTTGCATGAGTGATCATGATGTCTATGTATTATGGAGTTCCGAAGTGTTATCGGAAGTGGTTGTTAAAAAAAGCTTATCCAAACGTGCTTCAGTAGAGTTCTTTATATATTCATCTCTCTCACTTATACCAGTCATATCATTTCTAGTTCAAATGAACCTCCACTGGCACCTCTTAGGTTGACATCTACTGTTTCGTGGTGGGTCACGATCTTTGCCACTAAATTGTATTGTGAAAATCGTGCTCGAATTGGCTGCGGTGTTTTAAAATCATTGCCCCTATAACTAAAACTATTTAATGGTTTTCATGAGTAAGTATGATCGATGATAGGCATCATATGAGAGACTGAATAGAGGATTCATATGAAATGGTTGATTCGCGTTTAATGGGATAGTTTAAAGGATCAAGTTCTGGTTAAACAGATCAACTTGCGTTAAAGCATTTCTAACAAAATAGTCCCCCTTTCAATAAAAATGGCCCTTGCAGCTGGTATTGCAACAGGCACAGCTGTTGCTGTACTTCAAAATAAAGAGCTCATTTTAGATAAGCTTGCTGATGTTTTAGAACAAGCTGCTCAAATTTGTAGACAACACTTACATGAAAATCAAATGTACGCTGCAGATATTCCAGACGGTGAGTTCCTGGAAAAGAAGTATGGAGATTACGAGGAAAAGACGTATGGAGTAAGTTCTGGGATCTCAAGAGATGAAAGTAATTCAAATTCTTCAAGCGGAGCTACAACTCCAAATATGACTGATGAAGAAGACGGGTTTAGTGAATTTAGTGAAATATCCTCGATCGCGGATTTAGACGATTTTGCTTATTCTGAAGAAGATGAAATTCTTCCAATAGCTGACCTTGACTAGGTCAGTGGATGTGCTCTATATCGTACTCCTGTTGATATGTCTGTGTCGTGCTTTTGTTTAAAGGACTGTGGTACTCTGCCTAGAGCTTTTGTTGATAGGTGATTGATCTCGCACATCTCATTGAAAGGTCCGGTTGTGGTGTATCTCGCTTCTATTGAAAGCTCTGGTAGTACTTAATCTCGTACTTCTCTTGACAGGGGTATTTTATCTTGGCACCATGATAAATACCTGATTTTTAATTCTCTTCTTTCTACCTGGGTTTAGGATAGCTACTTAATAAATGCTTATATTATTTACGAAAAATTTATTCACTAAGAAATTGTTGGGCTGATGATTGTATAGATAATAATCTTTGCAACACAAAATCTTAACTAGAGTGTATCTGGAATGTGAAAAGATTGATGACCCAGGGTTATAGACTTGCTGATATTGGGTGGATTACCCACGAAAGTAGTTACCAATGTACTTGAGTGGGGCAAAACATTTGTGGAGAAACTGGGGTATTCCTTCCCTTGTGATACAAACGGTCCAAACCGGAGAGAATCTTGGAATTGGGGGGGACTTAAGCAAGCACGATATCTTATTCCGGAAGTCAGATGGTACAATAATGATTTCTACCAAAAATGATGGGGCAATCAATAGCATAATTTAAGGAATCTACCGGATGAACAGTAAGCCCCGTTTTCGGAAAGATCGCAAAATGATGGGGGATATTTAACAGTTTAGTGTTGAAAACGCGTTTTTAAATTGGAGGCTCATGCATCTTGAGGGGTACTTTGAACAGATGAGATGCTAGGTTAGTATTTTATTAGATCCCTAACCGATTTGCTAATAAAATAGACTATCTTAATAATATCACGCTGTTTGATGTGAGGTCTCCGAGATACAAGGTTTTCTTTCACTACGCAGCGTGCATTGCTAATTCTCCACGTCAGCATAAATTTCTTTTCTCCGAGAATAATATCTGTAAGTTAGAACATTGTACTACCTTTACTCGAACTACCCGTTATAATACGACTGCCCCGCAACCGCTTCTGTGGGGCTATGCATTAATACGTAGGAGGAAAGTATGAAGTTTTTTTTAATGTGAGGAGGGTATTTTATTAAGATTACACTTTATAAAATTAATTTGCGGAGCTGGCCGTTCATTTTGAATTATACGAAGTGTATAATCTGTATTAGATTCACCTTACAATGGCCCGTTGTTATCTCGGAAAAATATACACTCGGACTTCTTACACGACTGTCAATGTACCCCACCATGCCCGGAGTGTAGGCTATTCCGCCTTTTTTGATTTTTGGTGCTCCTCCCGTTTTTGTGAAACATATACAAAGTTGAATCTTTTTGCAATTTGAGTAACAGATTTAATTGCGGGGCGGCATCGTCATATAAAAGAACAACATCCACTGAAAAACAATCTTACTATCATTACAAATATGTCTGATTCACAACTCCATAGAGAGGAAGAACAACTTAGACATGATGCCGTTCATGTTGAAGCAGAACATAAAGAAGAACACCACAAGGAATTACCACCTGATTTGAGTTTATCAAATATTAAGAGATACTTTGGTTCTCGTTGGTCCACTTTAAAACCTCCACCATTCCAAGAACAAAAGCATAAAATTAACCCATTCCCTGCTTTGAAGCTTATTAATAAAAAACAATGGTTGTTTATCTCAGTAGCTTTTGCCGGTTGGGCTTGGGATGCCTTTGATTTTTTCTCTGTTTCACTTACTGCTCCGTTAATTGCAAAGGCTTTTGACAGACCAATCAAAGATATTACTTGGGGTATTACTTTGGTTTTGATGTTGAGATCTGTTGGTGCTGTTATTTTTGGTATTTTGTCTGATAAATGGGGTCGTAAATGGCCTTTCATTGCTAACTTGGGTCTTTTCGTCGTCCTTGAATTAGGAACTGGTTTTGCTCAAACTTACGAACAATTCTTAGGTGTTCGTGCACTTTTCGGTATTGCAATGGGTGGTCTATATGGTATGGCAGCTGCGACTGCTTTAGAAGATTGTCCAATAGAAGCTAGAGGTATTATTTCAGGATTGTTACAACAAGGTTATGCATTCGGTTACTTACTCGTTGTCGTTTTCAACAGAGCTATTGTTCCAAACAGTAAGCACGGATGGAGAGCACTCTTTTGGTTCGGAGCTGGTCCACCAGTCCTTATCATCATCTTTAGAATGTGCTTACCAGAAACCGAAACTTTCCTTGCTACTCAACTTCTTGAAAGAGAATCTGTTGAAAAGCAATTCCTTTCCCAAGCTAAGAAATCCCTTAAAGTATACTGGTTAACATTCTGTTACCTTATTCTTCTTATGGCCGGTATGAATTTCATGTCTCACGGATCTCAAGATCTTTTCCCAACCTTCTTGACCAATCAATTAAGATTTGGTGCTGACGCTTCAACTGTCACTAACAGTGTAGCCAATCTTGGTGCTATTGCTGGTGGTATTTTCTTCGGTCACTTTTCTCAATTCATGGGACGTAGACTTACATTAATGATTTGTTGTGTTCTTGGTGGTGCTCTTATCTACCCATGGGTATTTGTTAGAAACACTGGTATCAACGCATCTGCATTCTTCATCCAATTTATGGTACAAGGTGCTTGGGGTGTTATTCCAATCCATCTTTCCGAATTATCTCCACCAAGATTCAGATCCTTCATTGTTGGTACAAGTTATCAATTGGGTAACTTGGCATCTTCCGCTTCGAGTACCATTGAATCTACAATTGGTGAAAGATTCCCACTTACTGATGCCCATGGACATAAAGTCCCAGATAAGTATAATTACGGTTTGGTTATGGCCATCTTGATGGGATGTGTTTTCGGTTACGTTTTATTCATCTCCTTTGTTGGACCTGAACACCGTGATGCTAATCTTTTGACCCGTGATACCGATGAAGAAATTGCTATTGCTCAAGCTAAGCACTACGATGCTGAGAAATATAGAGCTACTCATTTGGAAAATACAGAAGGTTCTAGTGTTAATGACTCTTCAAAGCTTGTTTAGACTTGGTTTTTTAACTTTATAATTCGCTAAATATATTGATTATGTTTATTATTGTAGATGTTGATTATATTTATTGAAGATATTGATTGCGTTTATTATTGTGGTTATTGTAGTTATTATGTTTATTGCAGTTCAATCATTATGCTATTGTAGCTACATGTACTTGGTAATTATTATAAATACAACTGAAAAATATTCTAATGAAGAATGTAACCCCCCATAGGTAGGCTGTCTCGTGCTTATTGTTGCCTTCGGAGTAGTTAAAGTCTGGGGAAATTAAGGTTACATTCAGATAAGAGTCACAAAACCAGAAGCCCCGGAAGAGATGGTCGGGGATTCCACGTATAATTTGTCATCAATTACTGAAATAAAATGGTGTGACGCAGCAAGTGCCAAGGAGACGTGATGTGGAGTTGATTGGATGGCACCTTAGCTGATAGGGTCACTTGATGCAGTGGTGTTAACTCCTTGATTGCTGCGGCGCAACTAATATTCTCAACTAACTCAAAACTGCGAGAACTACGATTAAAATAAAAACACTCAAGGCAATCAAAAGTATGCATGTCCACTTTCCCTTCTTTTTTTGATATTCATTTGCTTTTACCAATTGTTGTTGGGCTTGGTGTGTATTTGCATTCAATTGTAAAATATTATCTTCAATTGTATCCATATGTTGACCTTGTTCAGTAACTAGTTGGGACAAATCCTTAAAGATTGAGTTTACTTCTTGGATCCCTTGAGTAACTTTACTTATTTCTCGATTACGTTCTTCAGTAAGTAGTACGTGGTACTGGAGCTCGGTTTCATTAAGTTGATCTTCTTCTTCTTGAAGTTGGAGTTGGGATTGCTGTTGTTGCTCCTCATTGATTAACGGCGTATTTTCATCCGGTGGTGGCACCTTTGCTGCCTCTACCAAAGGATGCGCTCTCTTTTGCTCCTTATAAATTCTTGTTGCACGTTGAAACTGCCTATGTAACTCATTGAATTCATTCACTAATCTTTCTTTAATTACAACTTGCCTTTCACTAACCTGCAATGTGCCTTTCTTGCCACTACTATTATTGATGATTTGTGACAATTGCAGCACAAGCACTTGAATAACCTTTTCTAATTCACCGGTTCTGGATGTCAAATCTTCTATGGACACTCGTAACTCATGAGTATCTCTACGTGAACCGACCTGTTTTCGATGTGAATCTAATTGCGATATGAGTGTTCCGAACGTTTGTAATTGTTTCGATGTATCATCTATGATTTGGCTTAGTTCATCGTCACCTTGGGAACCCCCGTTGCTCTTTCCAATTGGCTTCTGAGCTTCTAAATCATAGTTGGCAAACGACATACCTGTACTTGCTCGTAAGCGAGGTCATTTTGTACAAGCCATTCATGTCACGTGAGAAGCTTCTAATGGAGTTTCTTAACTTTTGCAACCAGAGTAATTATAAGATGGACTTTCCAAGTGGATGCATGAATGACTTTCCATTCTAATACAAATTAAATTCTATATAAATGTAGTTTATTCCTGCTGAATGCTTGACTATACAAAATGCAACTATCTAGGGTTTCCGCTCAACTTGTATTAATCTACTGTGCTTTGGCAACTGCTGGACCTTCAGGTACCGATGGTGAAGCAACAGCCGTCACTGTTACTGCTGCGTCAACTTCATTGACCTTGCCTGTTCTTGGTCCTGCTGCTACAGCACCCACAACTAGTGCCAGAACATCAAGCAACACCAACAATGCACTCCACTCTTCCTTAACCAAAGTCCTGGCTATCGATTTTTCCAATATTAAGATCCCAGCGATTGTCAATCAAGTTCTTGTTCAACTCGCCAATTCTGGTTTTTTCAATCACGGCCTTGATTTTGTTCTTACCAACCCAAGATTACTCCAACTTTCCATTGATGCAACGATTCAGCTTTTAGAGTCTGGGTTAGTCAACTTGACCGATTTGTTTATTGCTTTGAACCAATCTGGATTGGTTCCTCAGGTTTTAGAATTAGCTTTGGATGATCCTGAAATCTTCCCAGGTCTCTTACATATTGGAAGAGATTTATTGAGAGTTAACGGAATTGACATTTTCAGCAAGCGTGGCTTGGAGCTTCTCGAAGCAAGTAATGAAGAATCTGTTGAAGATGATCTGGAAATTCATAAGCGTGAAAATCAATATTTGAATATTGTTGTCTCACTTATTGCTGAAACGGGTTTGGGAACTCTGGTCATTCAACATTTGTTGACTGATCCTGAGTTATCGTATCCATCAGCACAATTCTTGAATGCTATTGTTCGTTCAGGTGCTATTTCTCCTATGGAGGTTCTTGCTGCTGTTAAAGAATCGAACATGCTTCCTGAATTGTTCAAACAAATCTTATCTGATAAAGCATTGTTATTACGCTTTGCCAAATTGGTTAAGAATAAGATCAAGAAGGGTGTTTTCTCCGAAAGCTTCTTTGAGGATTCTTAATTCAGGATTTCTCATTTATTTCGCAATCATTTAGACTTCATAATTTATACCTTTACTATGAGTAGAATCCCAAGAGTTAATTGTCAGTGGCTCATTCTACTCTCGTGACATTGCTTTTGGCCCTCTTCCGTCATCGTGGCTCTTGGTACCACATATAAATATTGTGGCTCAATTTCTAATTCATGCACCCGAGTATAAATCGGTACTCTAATCCTCTCAATTACACTCCAAAATGACTCTGAGTATCCCAGCTTTGCATAAAGCAATTTTCATCACTGGTGTAAGCCAGAACTTTGATGCCATTAAATATGGTGATTTTGAAACCCCTCAAATTACCACCCCAAATGACATTATAATCAAGAACGCATACTCTGGTGTCAATCTAGTTGAAGCATATTTTCGTAAAGGAGCCAGTAAGGTATCTGGGTTTCCTTATCCATTAGGTCGTGAAGCTCTGGGAGTTGTTGCTGCAATTGGCCCCGATGTAACGAGGTTCAAGGTTGGAGATAAAGTGGCTTACTTGTCTAATGCTACATTTGCACAGTATACCAAATTGACAGATTCAAAGGTTCAAATATCGAAATTGGATGAAGATGTTACTGATGAGGATTTGAAATATTTTGGGTCTGTATTGAATCAAGGTTTAACTGCGTTGACAATTTCAGAAGAGGGTCACAACATTTCATCAGGCGAATACATTTTGGTTTGGGCAGCTGCGGGTGGCGTTGGAAGTGTTGTGCTTCAATTAGCAATTTCTAGAGGTGCTATTCCGATTGCAATTGCTTCAACGGACGCAAAATTAGAAGTTGCAAAACTGCTAGGTGCAAAATATGTAATTAACTCATCCACCGAAGATATTATTAAAAGAGTACTTGAAATAACAAAAGGTGTTGGAGTCAACGCAGTTTTTGATTCCGTTGGAAAGGATTCATTTGATGCGTCGTATGGATCATTAGCTAGAAAAGGAACGTTTGTGATCTATGGTGCAGCATCTGGGCCAATACCAGCCTTTGACCTTGGTAAATTGCAACCAAAAAATGTCAAATTTATTAGGGCTGGTGTTGGGTTGTTTGTGATTACTCCAACGGAATGGAATCATTATTTTGAAGAGTTTAGGAAGTTGATCAAGCTGAAAACTTTGAAGTTTGATATTACAAAGACATATCCTTTGAGTGAGTATGTTGAAGCAACAAGGGCATTGGAGAATAGGGAGACAACAGGTAAGTTGACATTAGCAATTCCTCAGTAGGAAGTACGTATTCCTTAATAAGAAGTATTTTGTAGTGTTTTGTAAGGCTGAATATATTAAACCGACTCTTAGCAGTTTGCGAGAATGGTCTCCTGGAATATGTAGTGGACTCCCATGGATAACTTAACGATATTAGCATTTATACTACCTTATCAAAGCAAAGCGAGTGGATTGACTTCAAAATACAAGTTTCATACAGAGACCATTCAAGTGGAATTCAAACATGCTGTTGCAGTTCATCTCTTTTGCTCTGCCCTTGATTTCTTACCCTTCCTCCAGAAGACTCACGCGTTACCAAAACAAACTTAGATAGACAAAATTTATATTTCAGAACGCGTCCATCATGCTGTCTAGAGCAGATAAACGAGAGAAGCTTAGATTACTTCGTGAAGCACGTAGAACCGGGGGTAGAATTCAATCAGATCCCGAATCAGAAGATGATAAAGTATATGATGAAGTGGATGAAAACACGTACATTGCCCATAAACGAAAACAATTAATGAACGATGATTTCATTGTTGATGATGATGGTGAAGGTTATGTTGACAACGGAGTTGACGAATGGGACGATAGCTCAAGACCGCAATATTATTCAGATGAAGAAACAACCACTGATAAGAAGAGAAAGAGAGACAACAAACCACCTGTGAAAGTAGCTAAAACAGCACTGATTAATAACTTCTTCAAACCAGCGAGCGGAATTGCACCTAAATTAGTGGAAACTAATATCGATGACATTCTAGAAGGGTTTGATGTAGAAGTGCCAATCAAAAAACAGAAGAAGGAGAAGAATCTCTTTGCTCTGAAGCCTAAGAAAACTAAGAATCCTTTCAGTTTCTCTACAACTACAAAGAGAGAACGTCCGATTAAAGTCGAAGAAGATATCTCACTTGAAGCGATTGACATGGATCAACCACTGTCTCCAATCAAACTACAATCCGAAGATGAAAAACCAGTAAAACTCGAAGAAAAAATTAAGGTCGAGGTAGATGCAGTTGAAGAAGACGAAGAAGAAGACGACGACTCTGAGGATGACATAGTGGTAACAAAAAGACCCAGAACAGCAGTTCAAAAGAAAACAACAATCAGTAATTTTTCATCTGTCAAAGTAACAGCTCCGCTTTCATCTCCTTTGAGAGCGGCTCAAGAGGAAATCTCATACACCAAGAAACTTGAAGCTTCAACAATTGTAGATGAATCCGATACCACCTTCAAGATGTTCTGGCTTGACTACTGTGAAGTAGACGGGAGTTTGCTTTTGTTTGGGAAGGTTTTAACTAAAGACGGAAGCATCGTTTCAGGAATAGTTCAAGTTAATGGGATATGCCGTGAATTGTATTTCCTTCCTCGGAAATTCCGTAAAGTTGGAGACGAATTGGATGAATCAGAACCAATAACCGCCAAGGATGTTCATTCTGAAGTTGCTCCATTCCTTATGACCAACTACGATTTGCTGGAACTTAAAGCCAAGCCTGAAACAATGAAATACGCCTTTGAAATTCCCGGCGTGCCACATGAAGCCGAATACTTGAAAATCCTATTGCCATATAAAACTAATAAGCTACAAAAAGAAAAATTGCCTCCGACTTTGGAAGGTGAAACGTTTAGTCGTGTTTTCGGAGGTAATGCTGGAATTCTTGAGTCTTTCTTACTTCAAAGAAATGTTATGGGACCATGTTGGTTAGAAATTAGCGGTGGTAACTTCAATGCTATTCAAAATACATCCCATTGTCAAGTTGAAGTGTCGGTCCCATCTCCAGAATGTATTACGCCAATGGAGAGACCACTTCCCGCTCCACCGCTTACAGTAACTTCTATCTCAGTGCAAACAATGTTGAACAAAAACAAGCAAGAAGTCGTATCCATCTCCTTGGCTACATACAAAGATATTCCACAGGATTCCGCAATTGATGAACGTCTTCAACCAAATGAATTAGTAACCTTGGTGAGACCAATTGGGGGAGTTGCTGTTCCACCTGGCTTGAAACAACTTGCCGAAAAGCAGAATTTAAATCTCAGAACCTTCCCAAACGAAAAGGTGTTGTTGAACTGTTTATCTGCGCTTATCAAATCATCTGATCCCGATATTTTTGTAGGGCATAAACTTGAAAACATTTCCCTTGATGTGATTGTGCACAGAATGCATGATTTGAAGATTGCAACTTGGTCCACTTTGGGTCGTCGTAATAGAAAAGCATGGCCCACTAACTTTGGTACTCGTAGTGCTTTCGGTAATACCGTGCATATCAGAGAAATCTTCCAAGGACGTTTGCTATGTGATATTGCTAACGAATTAGGTCAATCATTGACACCTAAATGTCAATCTTGGGATTTGGCTGAGATGTATCTGGTTGCTTGTTCGAAAAAGACCAGTTTGCTTGATATTAATTTTGCTAACCCCCAATATTCGGAGGATGCTGCATTACTTATGATGGCTTGTCAAGAAAATGCTAAAAACGTTCATGTTACAGCTGAGATTGCGTTTGCAGTACAGATATTTTCCTTGCTGAAGCAATTGACTAATATCGCAGGTAATGCTTGGTCGCACACTCTTAGTGGTACTAGAGCAGGTAGAAATGAGTATATTTTACTTCATGAATTCAAACAAAATAAGTATATTGTTCCAGATAAGGAAGACAAGTACAACAAGACTACAAATCACCAACAACAAGCTCGTATGGAATCAAACGACGATGACTCTGCTGCTGCAACGACCTCCAATAAAAAGCCAAAGTTCCAGGGTGGGTTGGTGTTTGAACCAGAAAAAGGGTTACACAAGAACTACACACTTGTTATGGATTTCAATTCGTTGTACCCAAGTATCATTCAAGAGTTCAACATCTGCTTTACAACTGTTGAAAGAGATCAGTTCAACACAACACATGATGAAGATAGAGATATGCCTGGATTACCTGATAGGGATTCTGCGCCTGGTGTTTTACCTCGTTTACTCAACACTTTGGTTACACGTCGTAGAGAAGTGAAGAAGTTACTTAAGGATCCTAAAAACACCCCCTTCCAACGTGCACAGTACGATATCAAGCAACAAGCTTTGAAGTTGACTGCTAATTCTATGTATGGTTGTCTTGGATATGTAAATTCCCGTTTCTATGCTAAACCATTGGCCATGATGGTTACTACCAAAGGTCGTGAAATTTTGATGGATACTAGACAATTGGCCGAACTGATTGGTTTAAGAGTCATTTATGGGGATACAGATTCTGTTATGATTGATACCGGTGCAGATAGTTTTGCAGATGCCTTGAAAGTAGGTGAAGCTTTCAAGATCCAAGTCAATGATAGATACAAGTTACTTGAAATTGACATTGATAATGTCTATAAGCGTATATTATTACACGCTAAGAAAAAGTATGCTGCTATGAATTGCTCCATTGACAAGAAGACAGGCCTCGAAGTAGCCACTTTGGAAGTGAAAGGTTTGGATATGAGACGTCGTGAATTCTGTCAGTTATCTAAAGATACTTCCACTTTTGTGTTAGACAAGATTTTGTCTGACTTGGATCCTGAACAGGCACTCCAGGACGTATATGAACTCTTGGAAGAAACTAGCAGAAAAGTTAAAGCAAATGAATACAAAATGGATAAGTACAAAATTAACAACAAGTTATCTAAGGACCCAGATATGTATCCTAATGGAAAAACAATGCCTCAAATCCAGGTTGCAAAAAGAATGCGTGAAGAAGGTAAAGTGGTAAAGGCAGGGAGTGTAATTACTTTTGTTATTACTGCAAAAGATAGTGACAAAGATGAGAGATCTCCATCTGAACGTGCTCGTTCTTTCCAAGAGGTGATGAAGAATACCAGCCTCAAGCCAGACCCAGACCATTATTTGGAGAAGCAACTTTTGGCCCCAATTGAGAGAATTTTGGAACGTATTGAGGGAATTGATATGGTTCGTGTAGCCAGTTCCTTAGGAATTGATACAAGGAGATACATCATGAGAACAAAGAATGGTGACTCTGGACAAGGAGAGATAGCTCCTTTGGAATCTAGTATTTCCGATGCCGAAAGATTCAGAACATCTTCATACTTAATCATGCACTGTAAATGTGGAAGCAGATTCCGTTTTGGTGGTCTTCAACTGTCAAATGATTACACAGTAACTTCTCGTGGTATTTCATGTACGAAGTGTAAGACTACGATGTCAGCACTCAAAATGAATGCACAATTAGAAGTTGCTATCCGTACGCATATCTCATGTTATTATGCTGGTTGGTTAGTGTGCGATGATGGTTCATGTGGACTTTCAACTAGACAAGTGTCAGTTTACGGTAAACGATGCATTGGGCTTTCAGGCAAAGCACATGGTTGCAAAGGGATAATGCGTTATAAGTACTCCGACAAGGCATTGTATAATCAATTACTTTATTTTGATTCCCTCTTCGACGTTGATAAGGCAAAGCAAGGTAAACTCAGACCAGTATTAGAAAATGAAGTTACAGATGTAGCTCCACTTCCAGCTGGTCAAGTCAGTGCCTTGGCTGAGCAAAACAGGTCCTTGTTTGAACTGGGACAAGATGTAGTTCAGAAATACTTGAGTGACTGTGGACGTAGGTATGTGAATATGGGGTCTATATTTGACTTCATGACTGTATAATAGCAATAGATTAATTTTTGAACAAGTGTAGTTTGAAGTTCTGAACTGTTTCATTCATTTTTGTATTTGTAGCTTACGTAACATACGCCATTTTTCACATTGAAAATCCGCGAGCTTCAACAAACTAACAACCACATCAACATGAGTTTCAACCATCAATCAAATGGCGGTAATCCCCCGCAACAAGGACAGGGTCAAGGTCAACCACCCCAACGTAATATTCCTGTGATAACCCCACAGTTACTTGCTAGCTTGAACCCACAACAGCTTCAGCAATTTAAGAACCATCCACAGTATAATGAAATAATGAGGAACTATATGCAAAGACAACAAGCAGCGCAGTTAATGCAAAAAAACCGTCCCCAAGACGATCATGTTGGGCAGACTCCAAACCAAGTTTTGGGTCAAGACCATGGACAATTGAACCCCCAAATGAGGCAAAATATTGGTCAAGGTTTACCTCAGGGCGCTGTGCCAGCATCTGCAGCACTGAGGTTCACGCCTCAAGCTGGCGGACAATTTCAATCAAATGGACCAACTGTCCTTCCAACAAATCCACCTGGTATTGTTGGTCAAACTGGTCAAACTGCAACACCACATCCATTAAGTGCAAATATGACACCTAACTTAACTCCAATTTTTGGCGCTACGGGCTCCATATCTGCTAGTACAGACCCAAGTCAAATAATTCCCCATTTCCCTGCTGATGTGCTCAGCAAGATCCCTATGAATGCTATTCACAGCATTACAGAGTGGTCAGATAAGCTCAAGGCAGAAAATCGCGATGAGGAAATAACCTCTGAATTAACTATGTATGAATCTTTAATAAGGAAGGATTCAGAGTACCTTACGAAGCTACTGAAACAGATACATGGAAACAAGCTGGCCGTTGAAGGAATGGCCCATAATATCACCGAATACAACCAAATAAAGCAATTACGTATGAATGCCATAGGTGTTTCAGCAAAGGGCCAATTCAATAATAGTATCTGGGGAGAAGGGTTTCAGGGATATGGAAATGGAATAACGAATACAACAACCAAATTGATATTGCCCGAAATGGATAGAACCGATTTCCAAATCAATGAAAGTGTTTTGCTGAGTTTAAAAGAAGAACAAGAATTGGTTCCGATCAGACTTGAATTTGATCTGGAACGTGATAGATTTAAACTCCGTGACACTTTCTTATGGGATTTGAATGAAAAGAACTTAAGTTTAGATAGATTTACTAGACAGCTACTTGATGATTATAAATTTATTCCAGCAGTACATTATGAAGCTATCTTATCCTCAGTGCGAGAACAAATAAATGAATATCAGAGAAGACCTACAGTTGTTTCCGGGGAGTTGAGAATACCGATAAAGTTAGATATTACCATTAATAACACTCAACTTGTGGATCAAATTGAATGGGATGTGCTCAATTTTGCAGACAACGATCCGGAAGATTTTGCCAGCGGTATGTGTGAAGAAATGTGTTTACCTGGAGAATTTGCAACCGCGATTGTCCATTCTATCCGCGAACAGAGTCAAATGTATCATAAAGCATTAAATATGGTAGGTTATGCTTTTGATGGTAGTCCGATTCATGAAGAAGAAATTAGAAGTCATGTATTACCAAGTTTACGTTTAGTGTCTCCGCAAAATACAGTGGTGGATGATTTCTTCTCGATCTTGAGGAATCCAGCGACAGTTGCCGAGTTCACTCCTGCGCTAGTCAAGTTGACACAAGTAGATGTGGAGAGATTAGACAAAGAAATTGAAAGAGAAAGCAGACGTAAGAGAAGACACTTGAATACTGGCGATGAGGTCCAAGGGCTTGCTAATATTCCAAATGTTGCTTTAATGATGAATTCTTCTCTAGGAGGACTTTCGGCCGCTGGTATTTCAGGACTCAGCTCTTCACAAGTGCGTGCAGCATCAGGACGTAGGGCAATACATACCAGTGTTCGTGGAGGGCCTACTCTTCCCGATCTTTCGGATCTTCCGAAGACTTTCCGGACTCCTGCACCATCGAGTACCTTGCCTGGTGCAGTAGACTTGGGCGTGCCTGAAGTTCACGAATATGCGGAGATTTACGTACACAAATCACAAATACGTAATCCGAGCTATAGACCTCCAGTGCGTGAACTTCCTCAAGGAATGGGTGGACATGCTGGAGGACCACAGGGTGGAGCAGGGTCCTTGTTTTCTCGCGTGCGGTGGGCACATGATCGCCAAAATGGCCGATTTACCGTATCTATCAGATGGAATTGATGCAAATTTATCCGAGGTTTATTTTCTTAAAAATTTCCCAGTTTGTACATGAACCACTTGATGTTTCATTTTTCATTGTATAGTAGATCCTGTGATAATACACAATAATAATTAATGCCGAGCGATCACGCTACAATGTAACCAGAGGCTTCAACGAACCTACAATGCTCTCAACTGAGTGCCAAATATTGCATCACGGCTCAGCTCACTTACTGTGGATCTAATCAATCTTGCTCAAATCTTTAAGCCCAAAATATGAAACAACCTGTATAAATACGAGGGTGAAGATTCGAAACAGTGGGGTATTACCCCGAATTTTCGCTCATTAATTCGAATTACTGTCCATTTTTGAATCTGAGCCGGATAATGTCATATGATGGATATACCAATTTAAGGTATTGCACAATCACCTTCAATAATATTTTACACCCTCTTCAGATAAGTGTTCAAAATTGTATCCTCATGTGCATTCCACGATTTCGCAACAAGGAGCAGTGAGCGCCCGAAAATGTTGAGCAAAATTAGGTTTGACCCTGAGAACAATTCGGTTGCATATTTCTGTGTTATGGCATTGTGATCTCACATGCTTTCCCCACCACACCTCTGAGCAGTATAAATGAACGTGAGCAATCCCTGTTCAATTGACAAAGAAAATGCCATACGCAGTCGTCACAGGTGCTTCATCCGGTATTGGATATGCTTTAAGTGAAGAATTATCAAAGAAAGGGTACACCGTCTTGGGATTGATTCCAGAAAGTACATTTTGGGGAACAGCTCCATTACAAAAACAATACGGATTGATTCCAATAGATTTAGACTTGAGTAATCTCGAAAGTATCAAAAAAGCAGCAGCAGAAGTAAATAAAATAGTTGGTCCTAAGGGATTAGATTTATTATTTAATAACGGTGGAATTCACTACGGTGGTTCAGCCATCGAAATTGATGATGATGATCTCATCAAGATTTTCCAAGTAAATGTTACTGGGCATATTTTCTTAACAAAATACTTGATTGATGCCATAATTGATGGTCAGGGTGCCATTGTGTACACTTCATCAGCTTCTTCCATTTTCCCATTTGCATGGAGTAGTTTGTACTGTTCGACTAAACTGGCCATTGACACCTACGCTAGAAATTTGCGTATTGAAATGAGACCTTTTGGAGTTAGAGTTTATCTGATTATTTCAAGTTTTGTCAACACCCCTATTTTGGATGCCAGTCAATCCGCACAACTGGCCGCAGGATCTCGTTATGACGTTGATGGGATTCTTACCAGCATCATGAAAACAAATTTGATTGCCCGTGTCACTAACTATCCAGCTACCAAATTCTCAAAGAAAATAGTGGGAGAGGTGACTTCCAAAACTCGCCTGTTCAACTTGTATGCTGGGTATCACATTGGTCTTATTCGTTGGATGTCCAAGTGGTTCCCTTTCTGGCTTCAAGACTTTTTGTGTAGATGGGCTTTCAAACAAAATGCAGTATTCCGTAAGGTCAAAGAAAAGCATCTTCGTGATAGAGCCGAAAAGCTCTCCAAATTGAAAGGTGAGTAAATGCATTTAATCCTGTAATGTTTTCGCACCTTTAGAATCAGTAATTTAGTAATTTAAGTCTATGAAATATTTTGCACCCATTGTAAATTAGTGTAGTGTTGTTCCTCAGGAACCTGCCTTGAATTCGCCAGTGAATGTGAATTTGCAAGATTTAAAGCTCATAGAAATTGACCGTGATTTCGTAAGGACATATCCCAGCACATGCTATAATTATCATTAGCGTTCCTACATAAAGTTCTGAGTTGGTAGATTTAAGAATAGATGAATTTGAGTTAACGTGGATGAATATTTCCCGATTTGAACAAGTCATTGAGCTGTTATCTATATTATACCAGGACCTTTATCTCTTGTATAATGCGTTCTATTATTAGGATATGTTGATTTTCGTGGATTATGCTTGATTTCTAGTATTTTATAGATCAATTAATCCACTTATTCTCCCCTTTCAATTATCACAATCAGACCGTAGTCTAATCTTTACTTAGTTCTCATTGTCACCCCCTAATTTACTCCTATTAGTGTTACTTTACAGAGCCTCTGTGATTGTGCTGTGAACCTTGAAAGGGACCCGTCAAGAATTCACGTGATCTCGCATATAAGCATAACCAAAGTTCCAATAGATTTGTAACCTACGTGGAATACCTCTAGTGACATATACTAAAGTTTACACTTCCCAACGACATGGATGATACAAGCGGAACTCGATTATTAGATTCATTTGGTGAAGAAGATAATAGACCGGTTCGGGATGATACGAGATTAGACGGAGGCGAAGTAAATACACAGGCAAATTCTAGTAATCTTCCTGTGCATCCATATCTCAACCAAGAAGAAGCTGTTGCATCTTCTTCAGCAGACTTGGAACTGCAAACACCAACAAGACTTACAACAAAACAAAGAATATTGAATGTGGTTTCACGACTTCTTCCAATAAAACAGACATATGATAGAATTAATAATGGGTTAACAACTGGTCGTATGCAAACAAACACACCCGGTCGTTTTGTAGGTCTGGGAACTGACGGTGTGTTTAGAAACCTTGCTGCCAAACCAGATACGGACGCAAACATACATTTACAAGAACAACATCCCCCTACCTATGAAGAGGCCGCTGCAGATTCTGCTCCAGAATATTGGGAAACAACAATCGCATCCCCAATGTGTGGAGATGAAGTATTTGTGGAAGGGTTACCTGTTGGAGATTTGGCAAGTTTTGCATGGAATGCCTTGGTTGCAGTTGCATTCCAATACGTTGGATTTGTTCTTTGTTATTTATTACATACATCACATGCTGCTAAGCATGGTTCAAGAGCAGGATTAGGAATCACTTTGGTAATGGCTGGTTCTGCAATGATTCCTTCAAACTTCGGTCATCTGGACAAAGTTCCTACAAGGTACGTTCCGAAGGACGGAAATGAATTCGATATTTCACAAACAGTTTCTGTTCATAGTAAAACCTTGGACGATTATAATCCGGGACTATTCAAACAATTTCCTGATGACCAAGGTCAGAAATTGGTTGAACATACCCCATACTTTGCTTATGGAGTAGTAGCGTTTGGGTTGTTTATGGTTGTTAAGTCATTGGTTGATTATTATAGGGTCAAAAAGATGGAGCTGTTAATCTTGGTACCTCCTGGGGTTCCAGTGACGACCAGTTTGACAGAAGAATCTGAGAACGCCAATAGAGAATGAGCGTAGCGTTTGACACGCGGAGCTCCACAGGGTTAAATTATTATTCGGTGTTCGTTGGCCACAATGTTATTATGTATAGTACAGTATTAGGTGTAAATATATCGCAGTTCGAGATAGAGCTGTGTTAATAAACGTTCAGATAGTCCTACAAAAGAAGAGTTTACAAAGAAGAGTTTACAAAGAAGAGTTACAAAGGAGTTTACAACTGAAGATTTTCAACACGAGTGTATTGCATACAATTCGCAGCCATATTCTAACTTTGCAGCAACTAATAATTTCCCCACTTCCATAGCGATTCGCCAGGATTAACCATTTCCCTATCATCTGGATCAAAATACAAGCCTTTTCCTTGAGAAATAACAACGTGTATGTAATAATAGAATTTGGAAGGATCAAATCCTTTGGTCCAATCTGACTTGAATAACGAGAGCGTCTCTTCAGCTGTGAGTGCCGACTTTTCGGTAAGTTTTACTTTATGGTTCTTCTCAAACTTCTCGATAACTATTTGAGGGGTGATTATATCACTAAAAATCCTTACTTTATTTGGTAGACTTGAAAAACTCTTAACAGTCGCTAAAGCTGCAATTGCATTTGCAATATCTTCGGGGGTAGATACGCAATATTTTTGATGAATGTCACCTCTTGTAATGTAGGTTTTAGAGTCCCGGTCAATTCCAACTGATCCAACTACCTCATACAGGTAACTTCCTGGAATAGCGAATAAACCAGTGCATAAGTCTAGCACTTTGATTCCAGCAGACCTAACCGCACTAGAATGATCAGCCTTGAGTCCTATAAATCCCGGGGCGTATTGATCAGCCTCATCAATATCTGCTCCAAATTGAGAAGGTATGAAAAGTTGTGGTCTCACCAACTCAACGATCTCTTCCATGGGTCCAAAAGTTTCAAGACTCGGGCAAAGCAATTCAATGATCACGTCGATACCTTCTAGGAGAGAGGCCAACTCTCCAGAATTGGTTAAATCTGATTGGATGTATTCAACTGCCTCGGTTGATTCAAATTCACTTCTCGATATTGCTTGAATGGGGAATTTAATCCTCGATGAAAAGATAGGTGATTGAAGGGCCCTTAAGACGGGCTCACCAAGTACTCCTGTAAGACCAAAGACTGCAATTGAAACACGATGGGCCATATTCTTAATATAAAAGTATGAAGGGGTGAATAGTCAATTATATTCTAGAGACCCAGCCATCACAATTAGGGGGTGGGGTCAACCCAAGAACGGCATTGCCTAATTGTAAGGAGAGCGATAATATTTCCGTAATCTTGTGTTTATTTAAGCACTCTAGATAGATCAATAACTAGTCTAATAATACGTCAAGTAAAAATGAGGTTGCTATGTACAATTAACTATTAAGATTTCATATGATAATTAATTGCACCGTGCAAAATATTTTGCAACTACAAGATGATTTGGATTCCATTGCAAGAAATATATTGAATCTATTACGTTGGCTTGCATCCTCTTATGAGCAGAAATCAATGAATTGATTTTTAATTCCACACTTCAAAATTACGGCAAAATAACCAACATCTTCTCGTAAATGGTAAACACAATACCACCACTTAATACAAGTCTACCCAAACGAGGAGTAGCACCCTTCCAGAAAGTCAACAAGCCTTCTTCCTTGAAAATTTTAGCAAAGCAGTTGAATGTTGACGTGTATAATTTGTCAGCTCCTAAAGCCTGCATTCTAGTTTTAACGGTATCAACAGGCATTGTTGTATAAACAGTAATTATTCCTGAAATAGAACCAACCATGAAAGTCGCAGCTGAACTAAGCTGTTCATTTGCTTTTGTTCCTGAAGCTTGTTGAATCATCAGTTTGATGGAATTATACAGTCCAAATCTTACTGCTTGATTCAGCGCTTGTCTTAAGGAAACAGGTAGTAACCCAGCGTATATACCTTTGAAGCCAAGATCTCTACATAACTTGACAGATCCCGAAAGGAGTCCTCCTTGATATTTTGGTTTTAAAGCTTGCTTATCATCGATTAATGCAGTCTTAATAGCTTCGAATGGAGTCACAGCAATGAACGATTCAAGTAAACCTGCCCCAAGTCCTGCAATTATACCTCTTGGGCCAGACAATTTCCCGTTTTTATCTACTAATAATGCTTTAATCGAATCGAATCCAAGAAATCTGACTGACGCTTTAACTGTATTTCCAACAACAAATGCCGGACATCCCACATAGAGGGCAGACACACCATTAGTACGGGCAATATTATATATGAGCAATAAGGGATTACGCAGGGCTTTCGAGGACCTATCTACCAATTGTAAACGAGTTTTGGCAAACTCAAATGGATAAGTAATGACACCCTCAATGGCACCAGCAGTACCACCAGCAATAAATGAATTAAATGGATCTGCTTTCTAAATGATGTTAGTACTTAGAACAGCAAAATATGAATCAAATTGCTTACCTTCTCTGTCATATTAATTATGTACGATGAAGTTTGAAATTTTCCACCTGAAATATTTCCGATGGTGCAATCGAGACCGGTTGCGGAATCTGGGGAGATGAAAAGAAAAGTTACAAACAGGATTATTGTGAATGTTTATTTGAATTGGAAAGCAGTGCCTAACTAGCTCAATCTGCGAAGGTGAGGTGCTGAAGTTAAAATATATTTCATGAGGTCTCCCATCATTTTTATGTACTGAAGACCCTTCACTGAACCCTTGTGTTTATGTACATCTTTTTCGTACTTGAGTTTATATACGTCCTTCATTTACGAAATCGATCTCCATCACAAATGTGCGTATGTGAGATCATTTTACAAATTCGATCTACTCACGAATGTGCCTATATAAGATCATCAAACTCATCGTCGTCATCATCGTCCTCGTCATCATCTTCATCGTTTTCGGCTAATTGGGCATAATAAGCAGCCAAAGCATCTTGACCTTCTTTATCATGGACCTCGGAACTAGAAGCAACAGCTTGAGGTTTGATGACTGGTTTCTCATCGACGGGAGTAGCACTTCCGCTAATTTCCAATTTGACTTTAGAATCTGCTGGTGTTGTTTCTTTTGATGTATCCATTCCATCTTGTTGTTCTTCATCTTCCAACTTACCCAAGCCAGATTGACCACCAACAGTAGATGCCAAATGCCATGATGGCAATGCATTTTGTTCAATTTTAAGTCTACTTTCTTCCTTTTCTTGGATTTCTCTTTCATAATTTTCATCATTTGCAGTAATTGAAACATGCAAAGTTGCTTGAGCTTTAGAAGCTGCATTTTGTAAAGATTGCAGCATACCTGTACGTATTTTCGAAAACATTTTTGCGGTGTATTGAGAATTCGAAGTGGATTGCGCTGGAATAGCTTTCATTAATGCACCTTCGAAATTATTATCCTCAATCGAGGATTCATCTATTCTTTTTAAATAACCAATCACGGGATCGACTTGACCCATTAATTTTTCTAATTTATATTGTCTAAGCAGGGCTTGTTGCAGGGAATCATCTTCTATTAAAACCCCCCCACAAACATCACATTCAAATTCTGTTTTATCTTGATTCAACATGGAAATAGCATCTAACTGGCTTACTTTTTTACCACATCTTGGACATACATAACCTTGTGGATTACCAAAGTGTGACATCTCTTGTTTAAGCAGATTAACTATAGAATGTACTTTCCATTTGATAGCATCAATAGCTTCAGTAATATGAATATAATAATAAGTTCTTGTAGTTAATCTCAGTTGGATGTTCTCCTCTTTTTGAACTTGCCCTGAAAGTAATCTATCATCACATAGCTTATTACAAAGCGATCGTAATTCTTTCCGTTTGATACCAAGTAAATGTGTCAAATCATCCTCGGAAAGTACTGAATGCAAGAGTACTGCATCTAGAATTAGTACATATGGCGTGGAATAGAACCCTCTTGCAACGAACCTGATTAATGACCGTACAGTGTCGTCCATTCTGGTTGAGCTTTATTAAAATCTTCGATTGTGTGAAATAGTCTCAGTCACGTGAATGTTTTGAGCAAGTATTTAGAGGATAAGTTAGATATTGGTTTGGGTAGACATTTGGAAGTATCATAAGGTAGTCGGATTGATTAAGATGAGGCCTAGACTTCTCACGGCTCTGGAATAGTTGCGAATTAAATTTATTACACACTTTTGCTCGTTTAAATTCGTGTAAGGCATTCGCTATGTTAATTACAATTTGCCTGGCCTGCAGTGCATGATAATATGCGGTATATTGATGTACTAATCCCCATTTTCACCAGATCTTCGTGAATTCATTTCAATTTTGGGACCCCTGCCAATGAGAATTCAACTTCAGGTATTTATTTCGCAACCATTCCCACACTCAACCAATTTTAAGAGTTATATGCTTTAGAACATACGAGATACTTGGGGATGTTAGCTCACCACTGTGCGACATAAAAAATAACCAGTAGCCAATACGATGAAGTTAGAACACTCGCTCGTAAATATGAAAAGTACTCAAAGCGGAGTCCTTGCATGGCCAAGAGATTTCTCATATACAGAACACCAGAAATGGTGGCAAGTGTGAAGTAGTGGTTTATGATTGAAAATGTATTAAAATGGATTATAGCTGGTGTCTTTTGTAAGTGCTGCAATCAGATACAGGCGCTTGTTAGGTAGTGTAATCTACTCCACACTCATCTACTTACAAGCTCGTATTTTTTATGATCTGATTTTTCATGCATCATGGTTGCGAAAAATATGGCTGCATGAAGCAAATGTATGAACGACCGCTAACAGAATAGTAGGTGCTAGTGCCGTTGAACGCCTTAGTTATATAGCATGGATGATTTCCTTCCTATATATCAATCCCGCAGATCCACTGTGAATCAAAGTCGCAAATGTTTTTCATATATTTCACTCTTTTAGTTTATGCTGCTGCCGCAGAAATTAGTGGAATCTTCACTGGAATAAGTATTGATACAGTGGTTCCAGGAAATAAGCCTTATTCTCAGATATGGAGAATCTATGCATCATGGTCAATTGATGGAGACCTGGTTGATCCAGGTGATACGTTTACGCTTACACTTCCATGTTTCGTCGGTATTCGTACTTATTTATTTAACTTAGGACCATATGGTACACCTTATGCTATATGCACCCCAACTGATGCTCAGATTTACACTCCAGATTCTCACTTTGCTTGTATTGTCACCGATGCCGTCACTCCGGGTAATATTGTACTGGGTACTAACAATTTTATAGGAGGTTGGAACGTTGGAGGGACTGCTCTGTCGGTTGATTTATCTTGTGCAAGTAAGTTGCAAGCAGGAACAAACACCATATCTTTGTTTGATGGTTCAAACGAACTATCTGCTCCTGTTACATTTGCAGCAGGTGGTGCAGATGCTCTCGGATCCATTCAACAACATATATATTTTACTTCGTATAGTGGATTGTATCTTTCTACAATAATTGCACCTGATTGCAGAGCCGGATACTCAAGTGGAACCCTTGGATATCAATTCGATGATTTTATTATTGATTGCGATACGGTGGTATTTGGGTTTTCAAAAGGATTAAATGCTTGGGACCAGATAGTCAGTAATGACGAAACCATAACCACATTTACGAAGACTTGCACAGAGCATTCAGTATTGATGAGTTACTACTCAATTCCCGCTGGATACCGTCCGTTCATTTCCGGACTTCAACACCCAAATGGAATTGCAACTGGCCCTAGATATGGGGTGTACACTGACACTTTCAGGTGTCAAGGTTTCCCCTCGACTGTGAAATTCACCACGTCTCTATTATGGGGTAATCCTCCTTTTGGTGAAGGTGGTAATGACGTCCGCATTGTAACGCAAACTTATCTTGGAC
The DNA here is from genome assembly GCA_030570035.1 of Kodamaea derodonti. NCBI lineage: Eukaryota > Fungi > Ascomycota > Pichiomycetes > Serinales > Debaryomycetaceae > Kodamaea > Kodamaea derodonti. The sequence continues at coordinate 274,282 of JAJLUU010000013.1, forward strand.
AGAACACTGATGTAACTACTTTACCTCTTGCTGATACGGATGCTACCAGGACAATTTTAGTCAATATCCCAATTCCAACTGTGACCGTGACTTCCACTGGGACAAGCGACCCAACTACTTCGACTGGAGATGCTGTGATTGGGCAAACTAGGACTGTGGTTGTGGAGTTACCAATTCCAACGGTCACCCTGCTGTATACATGGGAGGGAGACTTGACTACAACCACAGTTCCTGCAATGCCCGGAGAAACAGCTACAATTCTTGTGCAGCTTCCCATTCCCACAGAAATAGTAACAGAAACATGGTTGAGTTCGTATACTGCAACAAGCACACATGCTGTACCACCTGGAGGAACAGCAACGATACTTGTGAATGTTCCAGTTCCAACCACTACCAGAACTGAGACTTGGTTAGATTCTACTACTGGTAGTCACACTGATGGTGTTGAAATCGGGGGAACGGCAACAGTGGTTGTCGATGTTCCAATTCCTACTGTTACCAAAACTTCCACTTGGGAGAAAGTATCTACAGGAGAAAGTACAATAAGAGCTGTAATTGGGGGCACAGCTACGATTCTTGTTTTAGTTCCATACCCTCAAAGCACGAGAACAATCACTTGGTTAGGGTCTTATACCCAAACATTGACTATAGAACAGGTTCCTGAAGGTGGCACTCAATTGGTTATAGAGGAAGTACCAATACCAACAGTGTCTGTTACAAGTACATGGGACAATTCAATTACGTCAACTACAACCGTAACTGCAGACATTGGAGGCACAGCAACAGTGATAGTTGGCGTTCCATCTCCAAAAAATCCTACCGTAACAGCAACACAAACGTGGACTGGTATTTCAGCAACTAGTACTATTACTGCCAGTTTGGGCGAGACTGATTCTGTAATTGTGTACCTCCCGATCCCAACTGTCACTGTGACAAGTACTTGGGATAATTCGGTCACTTCGTCAACCACGGTAACCGCTTCCGCTGGTGCAACTGCGACTGTCATCGTGCAAGTGCCAACTCCGACGCATCCTGTGATCACCGTACTGCAAACTTGGACCGGCGCTCCAGCCACACTGACCATTACTGCAACTGGTGTTGACGAAACAGATTCTGTAATTGTGTACCTCCCAATACCAACTGTCACTGTGACAAGTACTTGGGATAATTCGGTCACTTCGTCAACCACAGTTACTGCTTCCGCTGGTGCAACTGCGACTGTCATCGTGCAAGTGCCAACTCCGACGCATCCTGTGATCACCGTACTGCAAACTTGGACTGGTGCTCCAGCCACACTGACCATTACTGCAACTGGTGTTGACGAAACAGATTCTGTAATTGTGTACCTCCCAATTCCAACTGTCACTGTGACAAGTACTTGGGATAATTCGGTCACTTCGTCAACCACAGTTACTGCTTCCGCTGGTGCAACTGCGACTGTCATCGTGCAAGTGCCAACTCCGACGCATCCTGTGATCACCGTACTGCAAACTTGGACCGGCGCTCCAGCCACACTGACCATTACTGCAACTGGTGTTGACGAAACAGATTCTGTAATTGTGTACCTCCCAATACCAACTGTCACTGTGACAAGTACTTGGGATAATTCGGTCACTTCGTCAACCACAGTTACTGCTTCCGCTGGTGCAACTGCGACTGTCATCGTGCAAGTGCCAACTCCGACGCATCCTGTGATCACCGTACTGCAAACTTGGACTGGTGCTCCAGCCACACTGACCATTACTGCAACTGGTGTTGACGAAACAGATTCTGTAATTGTGTACCTCCCAATACCAACTGTCACTATCACAACCACATGGAGTGGAAGTAAAACTGTACTTTCTACGGTAACGGTAACTCCTGGTGAGACTGCAACTGTGATTCTTGCAGTACCATCCGAATTGAGTTCTGCGTCTAGTCTGCTTTCACTTACAGGACCGTGGAATTCGTCTCTGATATCTACAGTTGAGACTTCCAGCTCTTTGAGTGAATCAACTCCAATATCAATTAGTGATACGAAGGCAGTCACAAGTACTGCCACGAGTCAAACCCCAACTAGTAGCGCCACAGTGATTATCACTAGTAGTGATCATATAAACACTGCGACAGTCACTATCGCAAGCAGTACTTATGGTTTCACAAAGATTGTGACAAATGAATCAGGTGATAATACAGATGAGGATACTGCATCATGCCAAAGTTCTTCTGGCCAAATCGTGGATTTGACCAGCTTCGTTACAAAGCTTGAACCAACCTCAAATTTACAGACCACTCAGGCTTCCGTGGCAGAAACACAACCGAAGAGTAGTGTTGCTGTCGACGGTTTGCAATCCACAATACCCACCCCGATTCATGAAACTAAAACATCGACAGCGTTAGTGACCAGTAAACATGCAGATGAAGCTACAACGTCGCAACCCAATCCTGAATCAACAATTCCAATTGCAACCCCAATCGAAGCTGCATCTACTGCACAAAAGATTACTAGTTCGGAAGGTACTACAATTGCTGAAATATACCCAACTTCTACCTCTTCTTCGATTGAATTGCATTCTGTCGCCACATTTATTCAAAGAGCTTCTATTTTATCGACTTCAAAATTCTTCTTCATTATTTTTGGATTATCGTTGATTGTTTAAAGGTGAAAAACCTTAGAATGTAAAATGAATCCCATATAGTGAATAGATTATAATATGCTAAAATAGCTAGTCAATTATAATGTATGAATACTATATAATTAATCAATGTATAAGAAATAAGGCATATTGAATGCTATTCAATTGGTCCCATTGGATATCGATTTTAACCGCTCAAGTGTTTTTTGCATAATGAGGGATTCAGATCTAAATTAACTTCGGCTTTGTAGTGTCAAGAAAGTCACTTTTTGCAACCATAATATTCCAAATGTTGAAGCGAAACACGGTTTGACTTTCAAATATGTAGTCAATTAACGTACCGTTAAAATAGAATGTACGGCTGTAAAATAACTTTGTGGCAACATGATACACTGATAAGAAACTCCCTATTCATTAAGCCCTCGGTAATATTTGCAAGGAAGTTTCTGTAATTTCATTAGAGGGTGTGAACCACTAACATTTTGCCTATAAATGAATATTCTAGCCCAAGCAATATTTGGTAACAGCTTCATGTCTAACTAACTTAGTGGGGAACCAAATTCCCCATTTCATATGCCAAAAAAATAAACACGAAACGAGGAGAATTCTATGCGGAAGGGTTAAAGTGGGAAGTATGAGAGCGAACGTTTTGAATTCGTGTCGAAAGTGATGAGATCGAGGAAGAAGAAAACATGAAACAGCAATTCGGGGAGTAGCAAAGAAAGATGTCATGATTTCATAATCATCTCCGAGAAGTTTAACGTCATCCACAAACACGTAAAGACGCGATAATTTGCAACTTTCCTGTTCTTGCGATTTTTCCGGATTAGGATTGGATTGCTTTTTTTTTCAAGCCTTGCATTTACTCGAGCGTGTTTTTTGTGTCACGTGACTTGACTTTATGACCTTGAAGAAGTGATTACTCTGGCATGATTGAGGAGGAATGTACGTGAATTAGAGAAGAGAATCTGGTTTTTATGGTCTCTTTACTTTGGCAGTTCTGAGGATTTTCAAATTTCGTGTTCCAGCTGTACAAATTACTATATATAATCACCCATTTCACGTCGATACCCCTTAGAATTTTCCCAACCCCTAATTTTCATCGAGGGAAAAAAAGCCAGGAAAAGAAAAAATTACTTAACAGATGATGATGTCTACTAATGGTTACTCAAGAGTGCCACTACAAGAACAAACATTCAACGATTTAAATGGTAAGATAACTGATACGCCAAATAGCAAATTCAATACCAAATTAACCACGCCGCCAGATATGAAAGAATTAAACGAAGATAATACTGACCTGTTCGATCCTTCAATAATGCAATCGAACAGCGCGTATTCTTCATCAAGTGGATTCACCAACAACTATACATCTGGTAATGGTCATCCATCTCAACAAAGTGTTAATGTGACTGGATCAGCTTTACTTTCTCCGGCATTTTCATCCCCAAGACAATATAATGGAACGTCACTGCCACCACCACAATGTATTGATCCTTCATCTTCCCTTTCATTATCTGATGATTCAGAACTGGTTTCTGTTAAAAAGTCCAATATGACCAAGAAAAGAGCTGCAACAGCGGCGGCTAAGAAAACTAAGAAAGAAATGAAAGAATCTACTTTTGATTTAGATTCAGAACAAAAACCTCCGTATTCTTATGCCACACTTATTGGTATTTCAATCCTTAGCCATGCCGATAAAAGATTGCCTTTATCTCAGATTTATCAATGGATTTCAGATACTTTTAGATATTATAAACGTGAAGATGTTGGATGGCAGAATTCAATTCGTCATAATCTTTCTTTGAACAAAGCTTTTGTTAAAGGTGAAAAACTGAAAGATGGAAAGGGCCATTTTTGGTGTATTAAACCAGGTCATGAAGAACAATTTTTGAAATCTCGTCTGGTTAAAAAATCATCATATCATGAAGTCATGGATCAAATTTCAAGTAATAGATTGAAAGAAGATACTAAACGATCCATGAATACAATCCCACTGCTGCCAAATGAAGATACTTCTTTCAAGGGTAGCTTAAGATATGATTACACTTATTCAAAGGACGATGATGAAGCTGATGAAGATGAAATTATTCCAACTAAAAAACAAAAGGTTGAAAATGTACTTGGAGATCCTTTTGTTCAAAGAACTCCTCAATTGACTCCAACCTTAAATGTGCCAACTTTAAACACTGCTCATTTGAACCTCCCAGTTAAATTAGATTCTCCAAATAAACCACTCCTAAGTGGTAAAAATTTAACTTACACATCTTCATTTAGTTGCAAATCCAATTTGGAACTTTCTCCAATCAGAACGAATGAAACAGGTCCTTTACTAGAACCATTGACTCCAGCAAATAATCAAGTTCTTAATTTCAGCCATTTATCAAATACTCATCATCTTCATATTTCCTTACATCCAGTATTGAGTCAATATAAACCAGTATTACCAGCTAACACTCCAAACATGTTACGTACTCCAAAATCAAACAGAACTCCAATGAGAAACTTGAAAACTCCACAATCAAATTCAGTCATGAAGAAGTTATGGAATTCTCCTCTGTATCTTGAAGATTTCTATTATTCTCCTTTGGTTAATAATGTTTCTGTTAACAGTCATAATCATGGTGTATTAACTTCCTATGATGATGATGACATGGTCATTAGAAGTTTCGAGCATCATCCTCAACAGCATCAATCTCCAGTGGTTAAGAAGATTAAGGAAGCGACACTGTTCCTTATCGAAAGCTTGAATGAACCATTGGAATTGGCTTCACGGATGTCATCTGCCACTGATGAAGATTAAGTTTCTAGTGATTGGCTGGGTGTTCTACGGTATATTTTATCGAAGTACTACGGGCAGTTCGGTGATGCGCAGTACTACGGATGGGTTAATGGTTTTTTCTTTTAATTATCTTTTTTATTTTATTTCTTCTCTATTATTTTGGGGCCCTAGGCTGGGTTTGTTCAGTTTATGTATTATTATTTGTGTTTTGGATTGTAGATTGGAGTGCGTAGAGTGTGTTTGTTTCTATGCGGTACTCTTCGGTGCTTGCGTATGATAGTATTTCAGTACTTGCCCACTTGCGATATTTTCAAGTTAATCAGTACTTGCACACCCTTTGCAACCACATGTAACACACTCAACTGACTTTCCAGATTCTTCGCCTTCATTTCTTAACAAAGTCACCTTTGGAACTCGACATATGCATGTATTTTTATGATTTGTATCTCCAATCATAATACATTGAACACAGCATAAGTTTTCATAACCTTGTTTTTTCCATTTAGCTATAAGGTCCCCATTTGTATACGATTGTAATAAAAGCCAGTCATATAAATCTCGTGATATTAGTTTTCTTTTGTAGTAGACTTCATATACATAACGGGATATTTGGTAATTTAGTTGTATGATTGGCCAGAGTGATTCTGTCTTGCTTCTTGTTTTATCTGCGCTTGATGGATTGACTGATGAAGTTTGAGCTGTTTTAAGTCGATTTAGAAGCTTCTTCAATGTGGGTTCGATCTTATCGTAACCTTCTGGAGCAGGGGAAGACTTCTTAATCTTCTTTGTCTTTATTTTGGCCATTATGATTGAGATGAGTTTTACTTACAAAATGAATTTCGCGATATTAGTGCAAAACGAATAGATTTGGATGGCAGTGATTGAACATCTTCCAGGTAATTCTGGAAAGAAATGTATTACAAGGTAGCTGGGTACTTTTACTCAGAGAGGTCTTCAACTTTCTCGATTCAAAAAGTTTGATTATCTAATTTGTAACATTAGCCAATGGTTTGACCATCTTACTTCATATGATCAACTTTCAATGCCGAATACGAAAAAGCGGTGGTTGGCATAAATGGATTGTCCGCTAGTCTTGTGAATGCAAATCGGCAGAGACAATACGTCATATTCTACATAGTGTTTATAGCACGAGTCATCTAGGAGCCCCAATATATTTGACAATACTTCAAGCATAATAGGTGCTTGTGGACTGATATTGAAGGATAGTTATCCATAGAGCCATTACAATACATAATAAACAAGACAGTGCTATTGTAAGTCACCATTTGCTCGTCTAGTTCATAAGCGCCTGAAAGAATCTCATTTGCACCCATACTTCCACTATCGAGCGGAACATTTGATAATAGATATCAAACAATGCTTGAATAAAATAGTCGAAGTCCCTCTTAGTATTCTCTGCAACATTACAATATCAAGCCGGCTAACGGCTATGTGTATCTTATATCTCATATTATGGATTATTTTGAAATCCTCTGAAGTCCTACTCGTAGAACAACCTCCAAATTCCTAATACATCCACATCCCCAACTGGTCACCTTTCTCCTATTGGTCACCTTTCCAATATTCAGATCTCCTATACAACGTACGTGCAAGTTTAGCAACCACTACGAACGGAAAAAGAAACATAGCGGTAAAAACATTTAAACGGCAATATGACGAAACAAGATCCAAAATGATATCACAAAATTATGACATCAGGAAACTAAAACAAAAAAATTTACACTTTTACAGATACACCTAACTCATGGTTGAAATCAGTTCAACTTCGACATCTGCAGTGTTAGCCACATTGGTTACCAATGTGATTGCAGCTGGTATATTTGTTGGATGCTTCCTTTTATTACGGTTAAAGTTCAAACGAATCTACTCCCCTAAGGCTGATTTTGACTTGGTCCCCGAGGAGAAGAAGCCTGAACCCTTACCAATAGATCCATTCCGATGGGTGTTTATTTTGCTAACAAAACCTCATTCATTCATATTACAACAAGCTGGTCTAGATGGTTATTTCTTCTTGAGGTATATCTTAGTTATGGCACTTTGCTTCCTCTTCGGTATGCTCAATTGGATAATCCTTTTACCTGTCAATGCTACTAATGGTAAAAATAATGATGGTTTAGATCAATTATCAATTGCTAATGTCAAAAATCAAGATCGTTATTATGCTCATGTTTTCATTGGTTGGGTTTATTATGGAACAATTATATTCGTCATCTATAGGGAACTTTTCTTCTATAATTCCTTGAGGTGTGCTGTTTTATCCTCGCCCAAATATGCTAAGAAATTAGCATCTAAAACTGTCTTATTTCAATCAGTTCCATATTCTTTACTAGATGAAAAGCAGTTCATTAAGATGTTCGAGGGCGTAAAACGTATTTACATCGTGAAATCAAATCGGAAACTAGAAGCGGCTGTTAGAGAAAGAGATGGAGAAATCAATAGATTAGAAATTGCAGAGAACAAATTGTTAACCATGGCTGTAAAATATAAGATAAAAGCAGACAAAAAGGGTATACCTGTTGAACCAGCAGATGAAATATCAGCTTATGTACCTGAAAAGAAAAGACCAAGACATAGATTAGGTGGGCCATTTTCACCTAAAGTTGATACCATCAGACATGCACAAGAGCAAATACCAAAATTGAACAAAAAGGTTCGTCAGTTGCAAAAAATCTTCAGATCTTTCAAACTGAAAAATTCCATGTTTGTAGAATTCGAAAACCAATATTACGCACAATTGGCTCTTCAAACTACTGTCCATCATAATCCATTACGTATGAGCCCAACATTTATAGGTTTGGCCCCAGCAGATATAAAATGGGGAAATATGAGATTATTCTGGTGGGAATTAATCACCCGTCGCTCAATAGCTTGGGCGGCAGTTATCTCATTGATCATTCTATGGTCTATTCCAGTTGCTTTTGTTGGTCTTATATCGAACATTAACTACTTGACTAACAAAATTCATTGGTTGAGATTCATCTTAAAATTGAGCCCGAAACTCTTAGGGATCATTACTGGGTTATTGCCAACGATATTGTTGGCGCTTTTAATGTCCTTATTACCTGTATTTATTAGAGGAATGGCTCAAGTCGCTGGTGTACCTTCAGTGCAACATGTTGAATTGTTCACGCAATATGCATACTTTGCTTTCCTTATCGTTAATGGATTTCTAGTTACAACAATTACATCTTCTGCAGCTGCAACAGTGACAAAAATTTTGGAAAATCCGCAACTGGCCATGTCCATATTGGCGGGAGGATTGCCAAAATCATCTAATTTTTACATTTCATATCTTGTGTTGCAAGGTTTGGGTGTTGCTGGAAGTTCGCTTTTCCAAGTTGTTGGTTTATTCTTGTACTACATATTAGGTGCTCTATTGGACCATACCGTTCGTAAAAAGTGGACAAGGTTCAGTGGCTTAGGTTCAATGGCATGGGGAGGAACTTTCCCTGTCTATACGAATTTGGCATGCATTACCTTGGCATTCTGCATCATTTCTCCGATGATCTTATTGTTTGCAACGGTGGCCTTCTTCTTGATTTATATCACGTATTGTTATAACTTGACGTACGTTTACGTTGAATGTGCTGATACAAGAGGTTTGCATTATCCGGTTGCTCTTATGCAGACATTCACTGGAATTTATTTGGGCCAGATTTGTTTACTAGGAATATTTGCAGTAGGAAAAGGTTGGGGTCCGATTATTTTACAAGCTATTGGACTTGGAGCCACCGTATTCTGTCATATATCCTTAAGATCTGCATTTAATGGACTTCACCAAGTAGTTCCGCTTGATTGCATGAGGGCTTTGGATGGGGTTTCTGCAACACCATCGTTTGACGGTGTTTCCGAATATCAAACAAAGGTTTTAGATCGTAAGCTCCATACAAGAAGCACTCAGAGAGAAGCCGACCGAGAAGATAAGGAAGAGCAAGAGGTACAGGCTGATTTGGCCGAAGAAAGAGATGAGCCAGAATACCTGATAGTTCCTTTATTGGCGGATCGTGATTTCAGAGAATTCGAATCCAACAATTTCCTCATACGGTTCTTTAGGCCAGATGTATTTTATAATTACAAGAACGTGAGACTGATGTTGCCGACGTTTTATTATGATGATCCAGATGAAGTAGATGATAAACATGCATACCATGTACCAGCCACCTCGGCAAAACCGCGGAGTGTCTGGATACCAAAAGATCCTTATGGTTTGTCTACAATACAGATTGAAGAGTTATCTAGAATTGTGAGCATTAATGATGATAATTCCACATTTAATCACAAAGGTAATATCGTTTTTCTTGGAGGACCTTCATAAGTTGCCTCAATAAACTAGACATATACTCTTCCTTTAATTTTGGGCAAGAACCAACATTTGACAATGCTAACTTAAATGCTACTAATTTAACACACTTCTTAAGTACTAATAATGTTTTAGGTGAATAACTAAATGTAGAAACCTAATTATCGCATGTTAAATTAACCATTTCGCAGCCACTCACGTGTAAAATAGTTATCTATGAAAAGTTTTTCCATTGATCCATGTACGGCTTAGGCAATTCAACCATCTCTTAATCTTATCCTGAATGTTGGGATTTTATAGGCCAAGCCCATTTAGAGAGGCTTAAACGATTAGTTTCACGATCTAGCCCTGGCGATATAATGCGATACAATGCTATACCGAGGCCAGCACTAACTAGACTACAGTCTGCTCTAATCATGATCATCCGATCGCAGGAAAATAAACCTTATTATACTCTTTACGGTTATGAAATTCGTTGAACTGGGTGTGAAGTTTTGGAACTCTTTTGGCTATTTTCAACCCCGCACTCAAACTAAGCCAGAACATTTTATATATTTGATCCGAATTCCATAATGTTTAGCCTGAAGTGTATGATGACGAAGATATCGATTGCGAGATCTAGACTTTCTTTAACAGGTCAACATTTATCGGCAAATAGATGTAGTAGCACTATATCTACTATTTCTGGACTTTCGTCGGGAACCAAATACACTGCCGATTACAATCATTTTGCAATCGAGAATAACAAGATAATATCATACTTCCATGATGTTCCCCTTGATTTAGATTTACAATCCAAGGAAGCTAATATGGTTGTTGAAATCCCACGTTGGTCAAACGCTAAATTTGAAATCAGCCATGGTGTTGGAAACCCAATAAAACAAGATGTTAAACATGGCGATGTCAGATACGTAAAAAATTTATTCCCCAATAAAGGTTACATTCATAATTATGGAGCTTTCCCGCAAACATGGGAAGATCCAACATCAAAGCATAATGGATTAGATTTATATGGTGATAATGATCCATTGGATGTATGTGACATTGGAACCGCGGTATTACAAACTGGAGATATCAAAAGAGTCAAAATACTAGGCTCCTTAGCATTAATTGATGATGGAGAATTGGACTGGAAAATCATAGTTATAAACGTAGACGATCCGTTATCAAAAGATTTACATGATATTCATGATGTTTTCACTCATTGTCCTGGACTCTTGGAAACAACTAGACAATGGTTTAGAGATTATAAATTACCTGATGGAAAACCTGCCAATAAGTTTGCATTCAATGCAGCTTACAAAAATCAATTGGAAACTTTGGAGATCATTCAACAATGTGCTGAAAGTTGGAGAAAATTAATCACAGGCATTATAAAAGGAGAGAAGTTACCAGAGATTGTAAATACATCACTTCCTGGAACTCCTGGATATAAAGAATCCTTTGCATCTGATTTGGTCAAGCCTAGCAAGCCAGATGGCGCTATTCCAGATGAAGTCAATAAATCGTATTACTTGTCTTCTAATTGATTTAAAATAGAGATATTATTTATACAAGACCCGTGCTCTTTAATTAAATTATTATAATAATATAGAATCATTTATGAGAATTCCCCTTACATCATGTTGTAGCTACTCTACTCCCCCTGAGGTTACCCACCAAAGGTTACTCTACAACCAAATAAACCACTATTATTTTAACTATACAGTATCTACAAGTAATCCTTAAATTCCCTAATTTCATCAATCAAGTTCTTCACAAGTACACTTGACTTCTCATCACCTTTCTCAATCATCCTCTGCTCATCCCTCGAGCTGGCAGCAACACGCAGAGCCAAAAATTTAGGATGCTTTAATAGGTTGTTTATACACTCAACAAACTCGTCTCTCTTTACTTCTGTTTCCAACCCCGGGAAAATATCAAGGGTGGAGTTGTTGTTCTGTAAGTAATCTTCAACATTCATCAGGTTGAGTAGTTCATATATAAGCAAAATTTGGCTAGTTTCAGCGACGTTGGCCGAACTGATTTTTATCAGACTCGAGTCCCTGGACCAGTTTTCCAAGCAATATGCAATCTGTTTACCAAACATGCGTAATGCAGCTAACACTTCAGGTAAGACACTAGGACCCAATTTCGAAAGAGCAATCACGATAATTGGTAATATTCCATTTGTCCAGATTTTATGAAATGGAGCACCACCATTGTGGATACTGACTCCACCTTGCTTAATTGGTCCCAGAATTGGGCTTTCTACTAAGGCAATGAAAAGAGCCAGCAGCACAAACTTCTCGGCAATTACCTCAATTGACATTAATTGCTGGATAAACATAAGACTGATTTGAGCAAAAATAAACTCTTCATTTGCTTCAATTGAGTGAGATAAAGAGTACAAGTGTAACAAGCCCCAAATAGTACCATTTTCGTTTACCAAAGTGGTCATTTCATAATCCAAGTCACGTCCACCCTTCATTTGAACAAATATTTTGAGAATAGACAATATCAACATCAAGTCATCAATCTTTTCATTCATTTGTGCCAGTACATGATTTTTGTCAGTTCCTGAAAGATAAACATCATTCTGAACTTCAATCAATAACACCTTTGTAGATTTAGTAATAACCAATTCGAATAAATCCCTGAATACGCTGAAGTATTCTAATAATATACCAGCATCGTTTTTAAGTAAGTTGAGGCAGCAGAATATTATACGCAAAACCGGCTTGTAACTTCCTGATGATTTCACCAATTCATTGAAATATCCAAGGCCCTCCGAGTTCAATAATTCTAGAGAAGTCTTGACGATTTCAAAAATTTGTTTAGGATCCTTCTTAAGATCGTCACGATTGAAGACTGAGTACATGATGTAAAATGCCAACTCTATTCTTTCTTGGTATATTTGTGATGGAACTCCTTCAGTCAAGTTTACACGTAACAAGTGAGAAGCAAAAACAATGTGCTTCGAGTCCAAGGAGCCCACAAACTTACGGCAAAATGCAGTCATCAAAGCACCCAAAGATTTAGCCACGGCAACCTGTGAGTTAAGATATTGCACATTGATACTTGAATCAATTATGGAATGACGAAGTTCACTCCATTTTTCGTTTGTCCTGAACAAACCATCCATGAGGGGTAAGTTGTACAAGCTATCGACCGCAAATCTATTCCTCTTTCCGAAGGTGGTTGTGAATTGCAGGAGCTTATATTCTGGAATAGCTGCTTCAAACAGAGTCAGCAATACGTTCAGGTATTCATCAATTATAAACTTTTCCTGAATAAGTTCAATAAAGCTATCTGACTTGAGCAAGGAAACTATTTTGTCTTTGCTTGATTCGTTTCTGGTAGTGAATAGTATTAAGGAAAGAATCTCTCCAATCTTTGAAATTATTTTTTGTTCATAACATCTACTGATTATTTCATCTGGAGTATTTGGGGTTTCTGGGAAACGAAGCTGAATTCTAGTTATTAACTCATCCACAAATTCTCCGTCATCATCAGAGTCTCTTGAAGTAGACCAGGTATTACATGCTAATGCTAAGGCATCCAATAGGTGTACACTCACAGAGTTTGGGTAGTATTTCATGTCCTTGACATTTTTCATCAAAATCTTCAAAAGTGAAATTGGCTTTCCTTCAACGGAAACACCATTTTCAGTTTTTGTCTCCTTTGTGAAATCACCAAAAACATCTCTACCACTTATGAACAATACCGCGAGTCCCTCCTGGTTGCCCTCTAGAACAGCACAAATAAAATCATATAATGCAATTTTTATTCTATAATCATCAAATGAATTGTCCAAGTCGGCAGCTAAAGAATGCAATAACACTTGGGCATTATCACGACCCAAATGTGCTAATAATGAAGGCTTGTCTTCATTAACCCATTTTCCATTAGTCAATGCAGAAATCAAATCCAAAACATCTTTCCTTAAAGTCCCATATTGAGAGTAAGTGGAAACTAATTCAGGTAACTTTCTGAACAACTTCTTCTCAAATGAAGAAGGTGGGTAGCCGATGGAAGATCTAATTCTTATAATTAATTGTGAAAATGATAATGCACAGCGAATCCAGTTTTCATACCAAAAACCAGAAAAGTCATTGATTTCATACAAGTTGAGTTTTAATGAAAGCGAGTCAATCATAGTTATTATTGGAACTGCAGATCTGGTGTTGTCTTTGCTAGCAACCAAGAATGAGTCCAAAATTTGTGAAGCAGGCCCTGCGAGAACCTTAGTCACCTTACTATGTGGTGGAGAGCTCTCATCGATTCCGTAAACAGTGACTAAGATCTTTGAAAAAACATCCAATATTAAAACCCCAATCTCCATCTTTTGATAGGCTTGGTTGAAACGACAATGGACATAACTTTCAAACACCAAAATTAGATGTTCAACAAATTTTGTCAATATTACTGCTTTGGACTTCTCTGGATAATCTTTTCCTAGTGTTAGTGTGCTTTCAACGAGAGAGTCTATGAACTTGATCAAGGCGATACTGAATTTGTAATCACCATTGACCATTTCGATGGCGCCAAATATAGTTGATGCAAATCCCTCCTTCCCGTTGTTGGATAATAATGCAGACTTGGACAAGAATGGCCAGATCCTATAAGATAGGAATGGTAGCAATTGTGTTAACAAATTAAGTGCAGCTTCAATTACATTTACAGCACGCGAGTGTAAACCTTGTTCTAATAGTCTCAAGATTACTTCAACAATGTCAGAATCATCTGTACATGTAGACATTGCTTCCAAAGCTACCTTGAAGTCATTTGTAGTATTGTCTGTTGCAACTCGAGTGAGTAGATTCATCATATTTACGACAAAATCGACCTTATCAGTATCCGCTGGGTTAAAACTTTTAGAAACGTTTTGCAATACTCTACCCAAGAAAGCCCACCCATTGTACTTGTATAAGAAAGTGACCAATATTTCGTCGTTCTTGGCCGCCGGTAATATTTTTGCCTTAGTACCAGCATTAAGCACAAATGATAATTTCTTGTTTGCTTCATAAGGAGGATAAACGTCTATGAATGTATTTAATTTGACCAAGTCAGTATTATCATCGTCGATGGAGTACAAAGAAAACTCCAGTTTTTTGAAGACTGAAATTATAGATTTTAATTCATTAAATTCATGGAATGCAAAATTTCCACTGATGGAAGCAATTTTCAAATACGGAGTCAAGAGTAATGGGAATTTTGCTCTCGACAACACAATTTGAGATTGGGTTGACTCATTATCAAAGAACTTTTCGATAACACTATTAGGGCAATTTTTCAAGATACTTTCTATTGTGTTGGAAATCTCTGGTGTGAATGAAATCAATGGAATAGCAGATACGATAACGGATGATAAGATAGCTGAATAGATGTTATCGAACTTTAGGATCTCATTCAAGTGGTAGAGATCTTGGAAGACATTCGAAGATTTTGAATTGAGAACATTGATAGTAGTATCCAATGTCTGTAACGAGTAGTCCTCCAAGGCTTTCGA
Organism: Kodamaea derodonti; assembly: GCA_030570035.1. Lineage (NCBI taxonomy): Eukaryota > Fungi > Ascomycota > Pichiomycetes > Serinales > Debaryomycetaceae > Kodamaea > Kodamaea derodonti. The sequence continues at coordinate 289,491 of JAJLUU010000013.1, forward strand.
GTCTGGGTATTCTTGAAGGTAGTAGTACTTCCTCAACAAGATGATTGACCATGAGTACATGATTGTGGAATTGATATTTGACGGGTTTGTTATGGCTGAGTTAATTACGGTAAATGTGCTAACATCATTAATTATTGAACCTGCCACCTTAGTTGGATATGCATTTTCCACGTCCAAAAATAATATTGAGATGATGGTAACTAAGGCTTGTAAGAAAGTGAAAGATTCTTCCACTTTAATGTATGGTCCCAATGATAAAGCAAAGTTATTTGATTGCATGAAACGGAACCAATGCTTTGTTGTTTCTAAGTCAATGTTTGGATTTTGAATCAAGATCTCCACCAAAACTCTGCACAACTCAATAGTAAATAATTTCACTTCTCTAGAAATCAACTCATCGATTTCTTGAGAAATTCCCGAGTTGAAATTGCCGGTAGTGAGGAAGCTACATTGCTCCTCTAATGTTGCTATTAATCCATTCAAGTATGATTTTGACAAGAAGATATCCTTACCCAAATTCTGAGCGGTTGATGAGGCATATATGTTTGTTTTATTATTTAACAACTCTACCACGATCTTCAATATAATTCTTCTTTCCCGGAGAATTTTACTTAAATAAAGGAAAATACGTTCAGTTTCCAAGTACCTTTCACGATCATCTGGCAATTTACTTTTTAATTTATCAAATCCTGCAACCTTCTTCTCTGGAATACGCTTGCATGTTTGACTAATGATCCGCAAGACTTCTTTTTCATCCAACTTCAAAATTTTGCTTATTCTTGATGCATCTTTAATATTGCTTGGTTTAATATCTGAATAAGTAATGTTATGAAGAAGTATATCCTTAGTATTTTCCTTGATTTCCGATAATTCTGATGTGAAAGGAGATGGATTCAATAGCAATTCACTATTAAGCATTAAGAATTCGTCCAATGCATCTAAAATATATGGATCTTGACATGATTTTAGTAAAGAAAGGGCATTATCAAATGTCCAGAATTGTGTAGGAAGAATTGGTTTTAATCGCAAAACATCCTTAGCAAGCTCAAGGTCTTCCTTCCTATGATTCAATTCAGTCATTGGTATGATGATTTGACTTGAAGGTCTTTGTTTTTGAATTTCGAAAAGTTTTGAGATGTGTGTGCGAAATGATGCAAAGAGTTAGAATTCGTGGAGTCGTTTTTTAAAGAGAAAAAAATACGAGGTGTACCCTCTTAGTGGATAGATTGTAGTCAAATTTGTTTAAAGGTATTTGAGTGGTTTATTCTATGGGGTAAATTAGTCTACTTTTAAAAGATATTATGTCCTATCCTCTCCTGTAATGCTCAATCTGCTAATTTTCTACAACAACGCTAAATCAACATTCAACTCCCTCGAAACATCCATCCAATCTGCTCCAGTCTCCCAGCATTTAGTCATAATCCGTAAGCCTGTGCCTGCACTGTGGTCTCCCATCTTCAGCAATCTAGAAAATCGTTCTCTAAAAAACTCTTGAGCTTGAATGTCCAACGTTTCGCATGCAGCTGTAAATGAACAGAAAATAGTACAGATGTCTGCTGGTGAACATGAATCAATAAACTCCTTAATGGTTTCCATGCTTTCGTTAGCTAGCGTTTGTATCAACGTTGAACCTCTAGGAACTCGGAATACTCTTCGATATAGATTGATTCTTGCCATGAGATAGAAAACCTTATTTGTAGCACGTAGAATACTATCCTGGAGTATCAAGCTTTTAAAATTTGGAGGTGAATCACTTTTGTTTTCCAATATCTTTTGTTGAGCCCTATGGTACATAATCTCATCCAATTGAACTTGTCGTCTTTTCTCTCCAAGTTCATAGTCTCGAGCTATACAATCCAGAACTTCTAATGCTCTCGTAGTCAATTCTATTGGAAGCGTTTTAGATTCACCTTTGTTAGCTGTCAAGTAAGTATCAGTCTCCCTGATTAGAAATGCAATTTCAGAAAACTGCGGTAGGAACCTAATATCAAATCCTAAGATATAGTCTATGTCCCTTTTCGGGTCATTGTTCATCTGCAGTTCACTTTCGTTAATACATTCGACTTCCTTTGCAGGCTCGTATGCATTCTTTTTATCAGTTTCAAATGGTTGAGCAGAAAGATAATTTTCAGCATTTTTAGTTGCCGAAAGTGCTCCAATTATGTCTACGTAAACAAACCATCTCATTAAAAAGAAAGTGATATCGCTTTCATTGCCAAAGGTAGGAGTGCACGAGAGCTGCGTCCGTGCCATCACAATTTTACGAGCTCCAACCGTGTGTGCCCTATGTCTGGAGAGATCTTTTGAAACGAAGACTTCATAACATGACAATAGTAAGACCGTTGCAAGTGCCGCATCCAGTGTTGCTTCTTTTTTGTTTTTTAGTAACTTGAGTAATTCAGTACATGATCTCGATAGCAATTGATCCAAAACAAATTCTGGAGTATCATTGTGGCCCATCAATCGAGACCGGAAAGTAGCCGAAAATGCAAGTAGAATCGTCAAGATAGATGGGTAGACCATCGCCATTTGAGGCAAAATAACTTTAAACGGGTTTTCTTTGTATATATGCGCTGGAGCAGGTACTAAATGGTGAGCTGCGGTTTGCACCCAAAAGTGTAAAAGATTTCTGTAGAATGGAACTCGAAGGAGAATCTCCGGTAATGGAAGGAATTGAGCTGGAACCAGTGAAAATAACTCATCTGGAGTTTCAAATTCTATGTCTACTACTTCTTCCACTCCCTCCTCCTCATCGTCATCCTCCTCCGCGATCTCTTTCAACCTGAAATGATTGGTTGTATATGAATATTCGGGTGCAAAGTTTTCCAGTCTTGATGGCAAGTAATTCTCGATTCTAGCCAAGTCCACGGAGTAATCGCTTAGAAAATTCCCAAAATCTGAAGCTCGCTCCGTTTCTTTAAGTACCCCACTTTCTTTAGAAGTCTCCACTTCATCATGAGTGTCGAAATTTGAAACAAAGGAATTAAAAATCTCGGAGTTTTCTAGTTTGAATGCCCCATCGGCCATCTTATCTAGTGCGTTAGATAGCGATTCCATTCCGTCTGAGATTTCTGGAATTGAGTCTATTAGCAGGAAAGGTTGTTTTGATGGTTTCGAGAATACTCCCTCGGGTAAAGAATATTGTGTGCTATCGTTAAATGGTGAGCCAAAGTTTTCGCCATACGAAGTATCTATTTGACCTATTCCATTATATTCGAACTCTTCAGCCTTGAACGTTTGTTGTGGACTATCTTTTGACAATATAGATTGACCATTAGGGGTGAGAAAAGAAGGCGGTGAACTTATTGAAGGCAGTGAAACCTTCACTTCTAGGTGAATACCACTTGGAGATTTGAGTTCAGCCGCAGAATTCTCAGTATTAAAGGCACCAGGAGCAGGTAAAGTACTCTCAATATTGGCGATGAATTGAGGTAGTAGCTTCTCGGGTCCATTAAAATTTTCATTTATCGTATTTGCAGCGGTTGTGCTAGGCTGTATAGCTCCCTCAATTGTTGGGTGTACTTCGAAACGGGGCAATGCCTTTGCCTTCAGATCGATTTTTCTTTTCTTTGTAGGTTTTGGATTATCAAAGGTTACCACATTCATTTGAAATGGTTCTTTTGTTCGTTTGGTAACGTCTTTGAAAGGTCTACCGCCCCAGGTCAACTTGATGGAGTAATCACACTCCGCTCCCGTCTTAACGCAGTAAGTGCAGTTCGGTTTACTTTCGTCACACTTTATCTTTAGCCTTTTGCAATTGTGGCAACCATTACGGCTTCGCTTAATCTTCTTCTTCTCTTGCGACTCCATATTGTAATTCCAAGATATTTCAGATCCTCTTTATCAATAAGTCTTGGTACTGATTGAGATGGTCATCACGTGGAAAATAAGCCCCGATTATTGCACCCTGAGGTAATTAGTAAGTATCTGTAGTATCTTATACAGAGCTGTCCCACGCATTGCAAGTATACACAACATCAAATCACCGATGTATAAAATTTTAAAATATGTTTTGATTTTTTAGTCTATATGTTACATAAGAGTTTATTGTGGTCGTAGTTTCAATGGAGAATATCAACTGACATTGGTTAAGGTTGATCAGTATTCCTAAGTTGTCATAACAAGGGAGTTACTATGATAGCCACAGTTCAATGATCATTTTATCTTTTGCATCGTCGTGACCTTCGGATCTGAGTTACTTGGTGTTTCGTGAAAAATTCACTTGTTCAATTTTTTATATTAACCACTCACATTTACTCCTTCTTAGAATTCTACTCCTTCTTAGAATACTCCTTATCTAAAAGTCCACCCTCTTTCTTTTCGGTATCCTTTTCCACGAATTTCTTACCGAAAACAATTGACAACACTCTTTCATATAATCTATATAAGTGACCTGCAACTATCATGAGTCCGCCTAATATGGTTGCCAATCTCAGAACAAATTGTAAAAAGGATAATCTTCTCTCTTTTACCACCAACTTAATTGGTTCAAAGTCGTATTTGAAGAAAATACCTGGAGCTGAAGAACGAATACGATCGCTTTCAATAACTGCATGGTTTTCGGTTAACGAGTATTGATTCATGTCTATTATCATTCCCATTTGTTCGTACTTAGTGGGAACTACTCTTGAGTAATATTTGTAAGATTGCAAATTTGCTTCAGTAAGTTTGGCAGTACCATCCAACGGATTATTGACATAAGGATAAAATTCTCCATACGAAAATTCTTGAATAACATGCGAGAAGTTCAAAGCACCAAGAGGAACGTGCAGTCTATCTTGGTATCCAAAACCTTTAGCGGTTATATGAAATTGACCTTTAACTTGATTTACAGGAATAGACCCATAAATATGACAAGCAGGTGCACCTTCATTGGTCCTTTGTCCTGCGATTCTAAATTCTGCTCTCATGGATTCCTGCATTGCAATGTCCAACTTTGAAAACTCATGTTCATTATTTGCATTGTTAAGTTTGAACAGGTTTGGGACAAAGAATCTGAAACCTTCAAAGTTGAGTTCTTCTCCTGCCAAATACAAGTCCTTCGTAATGTCTAAGACGTTCGTATGAAGAAACTCACATGGCATTGCAACCAACATATCAACGTTGATGGTTAATGAAGATCTAACCACATCATCGACTACGTATTGACGCTCGATATATCCTCCAACATATCCACCAACTTCAACCCATAAGATTAACAACCCACAAAAAATTGTCAAGAGGGTAGAAAAACCTCCTCTTTGAGATCTAACACTATGCTGAGAATCTACCTTAGGGAAAGCATCAAACGTTCGCACCTTCTGGGTGAAGGAGTCCATATCTGATACGTGGTAAAAAAGGTGTGAGGCAGAGAGTTTGTATACATTACTGAAATACCTTGCACGTGACTGATATTGCAGATTTTCAAGTTATAGGTATAGCAAGCGTTTAATTGAGATGACATGGAAGATTATCAATATGAAGATATAGAAGGGTTTTCGGATGATTTACGAATCCAAGAGCTACAGTCGATTAAAGCGATTTTCCCTATGTCTAATATAAATTATAAAAGTATGACTGGATCTATTGACATACCTTTAAAAGCCGATGATGGATTGGTAATCAAGTTGGTGGATGCTTCCAATGAATTAGCATCCCAAGACGTGAAAAACCTACCCTCAGCCGTATTTTCTTTTGAAATTCCGGAGGAATATCCGTTCGCCGAAGCACCCAAGCTTAAAATAACTTCTACTGTTATATCAGATCTGAAGGTGGATGGGCTTATACTGGATCTACTTCTAATATGAACAGATTATAAAGATCAATGTATCTTCAGTATGATTGAATATTTGAATGAATATACGCAGAATAAGTTGGAAACGTTAGTTATGTCTCCCTTTGAAGTGAACTCCCCAATCGAATACTACAATTTTGTTGATTTCAATAACCATGCAATTCAAGAAGAATTTGACAACCAATCGTTCTCGTGTGAGATTTGTCAATCAGAATGCAAGGGCTCTGTTTGTCTGAAATTTGATTGTCAGCATATATTTTGCAATGATTGTCTTTTCGACTATTTCACTTCAATCATAGATAACGGAGAGATTGGGAAGGTACATTGCCCTCATTTTGACTGCACTAAGGAAATTGTCGAGAGAAAGTTGTACTATTCAAAATTAAAGAATTGGACACTTCTAGCTGATAATGGTGAAAGTACCATGAACATTGAGAAGATCATGAACTCATTATTGGTCCCTCATGTTTCTGCTAACTTGTTAAGTCAAATCTTCTTATCTAAAGAATCTGCAAGTGAAAGTGATCGTAAGATTAAGAAGTACCAAAAACTATTCCAAAAGTCTCAATATGAGTTCATTGGTCAACTATTGCCAAAAAGATTGGTCAATTGTCCAAAACCACAATGTGATCAAGTCATTTTCCGAGGCGATTTGAATGAAAGATTGGTTGTGTGTACGCAATGTAGATATGCCTTTTGCTATGATTGTCAAAATTCCTACCATACAAGATTCGCCTTATGTAAGAAAATGGCTCCTGATGGAGAAACTTATTTGGGTATACCAACAAAGGAGTTGGAGCTCTATTTAAACTATCCAAAGGAATCATATGATAAGAAGACAATGAATGCAAAGTATGGGTTGAAAATCATAAAGAGAGCCTTGGAAGAATATCAAATGGACCTCTTCTTTACAAAAATGTTAAAAGAAGATTCATCGATGGTTGAGTGTCCAAGTTGCCTGGTTATTATTGAAAAAACTGACGGGTGTAATAAAATGACTTGTTCACAATGCTTAGCTCATTTCTGCTTTCTTTGTGGGATTATCACTAATAATACGTACGATCATTTCTCGAATGACGATTCACCTTGCTATAAGAAGTTATTTATCGGGATGACTGGTGCGGAAGATTTGCATATGGTTGTGGGTGGGGATATTTGAAGGCGACAGAAAGGTTTGGCAGTATTGCAGCAGTTCGATTGTGAAAGTAATATACATACTGCGAAGAATAGTCAATGAGTTTGCCACTTATCACTAAAATACAAAAAGTTCACTAGCTTTATAGAGTAATGCACAGTTTACAGGTTCATGACATAAATTAGATTCTCTCAGTATTTTATAAATAATCAAAACTTCTTTGGAGTCTTTACTGCTCTAGCATACCTGTATGATTCTCTGTATAATCTTCTACGTCTGAATTGAAGTGCAAATTCTGCATCTCCCGCGTGGCTATCGTATATCCAACCTTCTGATGTATCATCACCAACTTTAAAGAGCTTCAGTTTATCCAAAGATCTTAAATGAAGGAAAGTCTGAGGATCTCTGTCAACTTCCCATTTATTAGCAAATCCCATATCAAATTTCCAATCACCTGCTGGAATTATCTTTGACAAGTGATCAACACCATGTGGAACCTTGCCAGCAAGTCTCTCTTCATTCTTGAAGTCAAAGGTGGAGTTTGTATAACGATAAAATGTCCAATTTGGTTGTAATGCGCTTTTCATCTGCACCTCAAATACTTCTACAAGTCTTACTTCAGGAGAATCATCGACGATAATGTCATCTCGTTCGATGTTTTTCATAATTTCATCAGTCTCTAATTCAATCTTTCTAACAACGGGTGCTTGCTTGGCTTGAAGGCTTTGAATGTACTTCTTACTTTTAGGATGTGCTACAATGAGCAGGATCCAACCACCAAAAATGAACACTAATCTCCACGGAATAAATTGTCCTAGGAAGATGACCCCAAACGTTAATGCTATGACGGCATAGCAGATCAAGGTGGACAATTTCTCATCTTTGAAACCTGCAGTCTCATACCAAAACACTTCTGCTTTACCAATTGCAACCAAAACGTCTGCTGTTAAATTTTGCAAATCTCTCATGTTCACTAATAACGCAATTTGAGACTTGACGTGCTTCCTCTTTTCTTCTTTCACATCTATTGGATCATCTTTTTCTACTAAGGCCGCTACTTTTTGAGCATAAAGATCCGAGGTATCGGAAGATGAAGAAGAGTGTGGGTGCAAATCTTCAGCATCAACCAGAGTATTTTCGTCCAAAAAGTCTTGGACAATACTAGTATCTGTTCCATCCAAAAAGCTAAGGAAAGATTGACCACGTTTCTTAACCTTTATGAATCTCTTTGAATTGCGCATGGGGTGTCTATGAATGTAACCAGGTATAATGATTCCAAATAACATGAATAATAGTGGAAATGCCAAAACTAAATGTGGCCAGATACAAGTACTAGTGTATACTACCAAACATGACAATGTCTTTGCTGGTTTTTGCCAGGTAATTACATGAATTAAACCATATTGAATTTCGAAGAAAGTTCCTAATTTACGACTCAATTGCTTGAAATTCAGCGTAAGCACCGTGAGTGAAAGATTTGGTTTAGAAGACTTGGTTGGATCATTCATACGTCTTTCTAATAGTTCCTTATCAGGATCATCAGGGATCGCGTGCTTGATAACTCTTTCAAGTATCTTATCAACGAAATGCTTCTTATCATTATGGAATTCTTCGGCCGACGCTGGTAAGTCTTGAATGTAATTAAATGCTTTCAATGCTCTAGCTCGACGAGCTCCAGGAACTCTTTCAGACATATCGAAGAAGGTTTAATTGTGTTAACCTGAATTGAATATGGAAATTTTGCTGTGTGGGGGAGGGGAATAGGAGAGGAGCAAGCACATGATAGAAAAAATATGATGTAGCCGAATTCAGTAGTTTAAGCAGCAAAGGGAAGAGCATACTCACTACATATCGCTAAGTAAAAGAATAAGTACGACTACATTAACAAATCGTTGTTCAACAGATTCTATCTGTCCTTTTCGAGCTTTTCATTTTTTATTTCAATTGAATCGTAACTTGATAATATAATTATCGGAACTATACAAAACACCAATCGTCACGTACTTTAAAGAACGCGATGAGAGAGAGCCAAAAATAGCTAAACTTGTTTGATAATATCGGTGAAAGTAAACTGATTATCAGTTTTTTGCACGGACTATTTCAGAACTTATAAAGATGGGAAGTTAGCATCGTTAACAACAGCCTTCTTAACTGGAGCAGCAGCTTGCTTTGGGGCTCTAGAGTCACCTCTGGAAGATCCTCTAGCACCACCTCTAGCACCACCTCTGGAAGCACCTCTGGCACCACCTCTGGCACCACCTCTAGATGAACCTCTACCATTGAAATCACCTCTGGTAGATTCTCTTGGGGTGTACTCTGGCTTGGAGTCAGCAAAAGTAGCATCAATGTCTAATAAAGTCTTACCCTTGGCAGCCTTGACCTTAGTCTTCTTGGCAGAAGTGGCAGGAACGAAAGCTTCTTCTTGGTGTTCGATAGTTTCAGTGGCAGTCCACTTTTCTTCGGCACCGGCGTTAGCCTTTCTGGTGTTGGTAGTACCAGCCAATTGTTGTTGCTTAAGTTCTAATTCAGCAAAGTAATCAGAAAGATTTCTCTTTGGTGGTTCTTCAACAGCTGGGGCTTGTTCTTCAGCTTCTTCTTCAGCTTCTTCTTCAGCATCAGCGAGACCTTCAATTTCACCTTCGGCTACTCTGTCAACGGTGTTACCCCATCCTTGAGTACCCTTCTTCTTGGAGTCAGTCTTAGTGGCTCTAGAGTGACGGTCAAATGGCTTCTTGGTAGATTTACCAGCAGTGGTAGCTGGAGCAGTGGTATCTTTGTTATCGTTCTTGTTCTTGAAAGCACCTTCATTTCCACCAACCTTGGTCTTTTTCTTAGCCTTGGTTGGGTCGGAGGTTGCTGAAACATCAGCCTTCTTGGAAGAGGTGTTCTTCTTGACGATTTCCTTAGGTGCTGGTGGGGCGACAATTGAGTCATCCTCAACGTCGTTACCTAACAAATGGTACAAGTTCTGTTTGTTAGTAAAAGGTTCGACGACAGCAGCAATCAAGGTGGAATTTCCTCAACTAATTTACAATACGACAAGATTATGCTTAGCATTAAATTGCTTCAACTTCAATACAAATAATCATTACAGTCAAGCTGAAAATCCACTCTTATGTCGACTTGTTGAAATCAAAGAATGACCCAATTTTGATGTTGAAAAATCCCAATTCTTGCAGTTGAACCCCACAAATCATCAGAATCTCCACATATCCAACTTTCACCATTGCTTTACTTTAATAACATAACATTCTCTACTTACTTTATTTTGGAAGGATTTGTCTGCAAATGACATTCTTGGTTAAGTGTTGGAAAAATTTTCTCTGCTCTGTATAATTTTTGGACAAGGTAGAAAAAACTGGTGGCACAAATTTTCCTGTATACAGCGCAGAAGTCTTTCTAGGTCGAACGTCGAGTCCACTTTTTGCACCAGGAGGCAGATCTTGCACACATTTTGGTATGGACCCGTATTTTAAGTGTGTCCTTCTTTTAAATTTGGTTATTTCAAAATGTTCAGTTTTGTAGAAATTTCACTACATTTGACACGGAGCCACACCTAAGAGGGTAAGATGTAGTGCCACCATAGTAAAGTACGAGAAGCAAAAAATTTAGAACACTAAAATACAACATGCGATAAAGAATACGGAAATATAACACATAATTAAAAATACATAAACACTTTCTAACTAAGCATCTTCTACTTTAATAAACTCGACTCCAACTCTGGTCAAGAATGTTTTAATAGCTTCTCTCAAATCTTCACTCATACTCTTGGAGAACAACTTCAAAGTTAACCCATACATATTTGGTGAAAACTTTAAAAAGTCATCATCATCTAATTCAACATATCCTTGGAAGATTTCAACAATAACCGGTTTCCAAGTTAGAATATTTCTTTGTTGATTTGATTCATCAAATTCAGCGTACTTGCTTGTAATATCATTGCATAATGGAATGATAGAATCCATGATGGTTCTCTTTTCAGCATCATTTGTCTTATCATCGTCACAATACATCCTGAACATTATATTAATAAGAACTGCAGAAGAAGATGATTCTTGTTTGAGCAAGTTGGGTAACCTCTCAATCACCTTGGCATTCCATAATCTCAATCTTAAATCATAATCATCATTGAACTTCCTGGCAAAGTTATAACTCCCGAGTAATAAATCAGACAATTGCATTAGGTAAGTATGAGGAACAGCCTCATAAAAGACATCATTTTCAACTAATTCAGAAACGGTTTGAATCAACAATAATTGTAAAACACTCTTCAAAACAATAGACGACTTTTCTTTGCTCTTTCTCAAACGTGCCTCCGAGTCTTGAATGAATATATCTCTAGGCAGTTGAGTGTCTTCATTATGCACTTGAGAGCCTTGTCTATCAGGATCTGAGGTGTATAGTTCCTTGGCTGTAGTCAATTCAAATAAATCAGCAGTAGCTTCGGTGATTTGTTTCCATTGCCCATCATTGAATTTAGCAGCATTGTCAATCAATAAAGTAGAGAAACATTCTCTACCAATGCTTGCGATGGTGTCATTTTCTTGACAGATACAAGAAATGATCAAATTCAAATATCCATCCAATAAACGACTCAAAAACTCAAAGTAATGGGTGAACAAGGTGATCATACTTTTAAGTGCTTGGATTAATGTGGTCGAAAGCCAAACTGATACCCTATCTGAGGTATCATCGACTGATAATTCCCAACGTTCGCTCAAAATACTAAATATTGGAAATAGGAGTTCACGACAAATCAAGTCCCAGAATTCGTATTCGAAATATTCTCCATATTGCATCAATATCGAGAACAAATCACTTAGTGCTCTAGATCTAACTTCTAATTCTTCGCCAGTCATGAGAATATCATGGAACCCAAATAAAACAGGGAACCACAACTTGACCAACGTCTCGTTCGTGACTTGGAATTTACCATCATGAAGCTTGGCCACATCGTTAATTAATTTCAGGAGTATGTCTAAAGAAAGTAAACTTACCTTTTGGATTCGTTCGTTCTTCGCCAATTGTGTAAAACAAACAACCAATTCTGAAAATGAATCTTGGGCCTTGACTTCGCCAATACAATTTTTATTGATCCAACTTGCCATTTTGAATGATTTCAGAACTAGCTTTTCTTCATTTGCCCTAGCTCCAACTGTCAAAACACCAAAGATCGTCTTCCAACCGGATCTGATATTACGAGCTCTTGCGAGAATCATATTGTTGATACACTCTAATACCAACTGCTTCACTTCCAATGAGTTATTATGTTGAATAACATATTCGAATGGTTTTAAGAATTCCTTCTGGAACTTGAAATGCAGCAATTCATCAATTTCCAAGAATCTCATGGATAATTGTTTAAGTGAATCCAACGCAAAGAAAGCAATCGACAGATTTTTATGACATGCAACATTGTTGAAAATCTCTCCCATGACTGCCCATAATTGGGACCATTCAAGACGGATACGACTCATATTATAGTAACAGATGTCTACAACCTTCTGTAAAGAGAATGTTCTAGGGTTACTGCTTTGTCCAGATGATTCGATCTCTTCATAAACCACCTCAGCCAAAGCTTTTACAAATGCCAAAATGTTTTCCCCAGATAAACTAGCACTATTTGTGAACACTTTGTCAATAGCTAATTCCAATTCACTATTGTCAAGGAGTTGTGCAGCTTGAAGTGTCAAGTGTTGATTGTGAAACTTATTCAGCGCACTTTGAGATGCGCTGATTGGAGTTGTGAACAGACTGAAAAAGCTCGAAGATGTTCTTTGTGAACTATCTACCGATCCTCTGACTACCTTGGTAGTCGAGAGATCTGGAATTGAGTTCCCATCGAAACCTTGAGCAATCAAAATCAATCTCTCCAATTGAGATATGGAGGTGAGTACTTGACCCCAGGAACTACCCAAGCTATTTCCTTCGGATACAGCAAGTTCTAACATAATGTAAATAGCATCAACGTTCTTTGGCTTCATCTCTTCGTAGTTATTGAGGTTTTCAAACTGAACCAACGCACCCAAAAACGAGGTTCTTGCGTAGTCCAACTCGAACATGCACGCAATTCTAATTGAAAATTTGATTCCTTCCAAGCAAGTCTTGGTTATTTCTTCCTCATCATACTCTTTAAATGGTGGGGTCAACCCTGCTAAAATGGACATCCATAAAGTATCAAATATTGATTTTACATGATGTACGTTCGAAGCAGCGTAAAAGACGCCATTATCTTCACCCTTCAACTTTTTACCCAAACTACGGACTAATTTTTCAGTCTTTGTGGACATTTCTTTTGAAGCATGAATGTAAGCCTCACGGTTTACATCACGGGAGCCAAAGAATCCAGCATTAGCAGGGATGGTAAGATCCCCGGCTAATAATGCTGCGTGTTGCTCTGATTTTAACTTGATTTCGTCGCTTTGAATTTCTTCGTATACCTTTTGTAAGAAATCACGAGGTAAATCCTTACCATCGTCAATTCCAGCATTGTTGGATACAAAGTTTTCGAAAGTCATTCTACGCTTGATTTGAGGTGAGTGCAAATCAGTGTTCAATAAGATCACAGAATATGACAAAATATAAGCAGAATCAGCCTGGGAGAAGGTATTTGGATTTCCCAAAACATAACGCTCAGCAAACTTCAACATTAACCTATCAATCTTCTGGGCTTCCCCAGGCAATCTGAAAGCTTGCAAAAAGGTTCTCATAGCAGGTACAAATTCCGAATTTTCGAAATCCATTTGGTCTACAAATGCGTGCATAATAGCAATGTGGGCTGCATCCCCGTCACCCAAGTATTCACCTATGGCAGATTTATCCAACCCACTGGACTCTAACAAGAATTTGGCAATGGTCTCGGGTTGATCTGACTCAATAAAATTGTGTTCTATAAAATATGCGATACCCTTCTTAGGCTTGATGTTAAATAATTTTATTCCTTCCAAGAAAGACTTTTTTCGTTGTTTTAAATTTTCAAATTGTTCCGGATCATCAAATTCATCATGTACGTCATTGAAGGAGTCATTACGGGACATTATTGCAGAAGAGGTGGATCCAACGGTTTCCGATCTATTCCTAACAGGGGTCAAGTTGCTTGAAGACCCAAGTTTGGGTATATTATTACCATTGTTCATACCCTTATGTGCCCAAGAGTATAAAGACCTAAGAAATGCAACAGAGCATCCAATAGATGTCATCTTCATAGCAAAATCCAACGGAAAATAAGCGTACACTTCTGGTTCAGGTGGTTTAGAAGACATTGTACTGCTAGTCAAATTGGCAATCTTGTTGACATCGTAGACTGAAATCCCCTCTCTTTGACGTTCATAATAAGCTATTTTTTGTTGCTGAGTAGTGTCAACTCGTATTAAGGATAACTTCGTCAAATAATCAATGATTTTCTCACAAATATTAGGCATTGCTGTGTCACAATCGTAATTCAAATAGAATTCAATAATACATCTTGAGTCATTACATAATCTTTCAATGATGGAAAGTAAATATCTCTTCTGGTGGGGAGTAGAGGATTTCATCTCTGCAACCGGCAAGTAGATTTCATCCCAAAACACGGGAATTTCACGTTTGAATTCAGACCTAAGATTGGAAATAATTAACCAGAAAATTTCCAACGAGAGTTCAAATACAGGTGCAATTGGAGATGCCGCATTTCTAGATAAGGAAAGACAAATATATTGCCTCACAGCACTGATTAATCTAGTCTCCTCATTCGAGTTGGTAGTCATCATAACAACATCATGACTCAAAAGAATTTCAATGTGTCCTTTCAATACAGTGTGGATAATGTGTAGGGACAACAACTTTGATCTTACTGCATGTGACCTCATATCTAATGATTCAGTTTCTAATGACTTAACCGAGAGTTTACACATTGCTCTGAATATCAAGAAAGCATCTTTAACACACAAATCCTCCAGATTAGTACTAGTATAGTTTGCTTCTCTATCATCATCATACGAGTCGTCGTTAAGCTTTTCCAAGGTTTTTAATGTTAATTTCTCTGGAGCTGTATCTATATTTGGCAAATCTTCAATACTAGCAAAGTTTGTAGTGCTAGCTTTTCCAGATTTACCCTTCATTATTCCAGAATCTGCGATTCTTTGGAAAATGGCACTAATAACTTGTGTCAAAGTGGCTTGAGCAGCTGATTGATTAGCAGCCGATAAGGAGAAGATGAATACATTATATATTTGCCTTACGGCTTTCAACAATGATGCTCCGTGGCAAGGCATCACAAGAATACTACGCAGCAAGACACGCGCAACTTGTAGTTCTACTTCTGCATCCGTACCTTCACCTATGAAGCATTCTGAAATGACATCTACACAATCATCTGTAAATTGGACTTTTTCTGCCTCATCCTCAAACGTAACATTATCGAATACGGCAGCAAAAAGACCAATTGCTTTAGCTTTCAATTCATTACTGGAACTTGTTTCACAAGTAAGTTTCAATGCTTCGAATATGAAAGCAGGATAGCTTGAACCAACGGCCTTTTCTACGGCTGCTTTCAAAGGTTCATTTTTCTTTGTACTTTTATGACTTAAAATATGCTCAAATGTCTTTTTGAATATTTGTGGGTTATCTACCCTTGAAGTAGGAATACTATTGTTTGTTGGTGGGATGGTAGAGGAGGAACTTTCCGGAGGAATTGGTGTGGAAGATAAGTCTGGGGTGACCGAAGGAGTTCCTGATGTAGCACTGACAGGGCTAGTTGGTGCACCAGTCACTATCTCTGGAATTTGCACTGGTGGTTCTTCTTTCTCTGTGTTTACCGGCACTTCACTTTCCCCATTCAACTCAGACTTTCCTTGATCAATATTTATCTCTGCAAACTCTTTCTCAGCACTGTGAGATCCATTCGCTTTTGGTGAAATTTCATTCTCTTTCTCCGTACTCGGAGTAGTTGCACCTTCTTCAGGCGATCTTTCTTCAAGTACTTCAACGTGTTGTACTGGATCCGTACTCTCATTTTCTAGAACAGAATTGATAACTTCGGGATCAATTACCGTTGAATGTCTTGGTGACTTTACTTGATCAGTATTCAAATCAACGTCTTCCAAATCATCTTCCACTCCAGATAATTGGCTCTCCGCCAATTTATCCGATACATTAGAGCCATTGACCTCTCCTTTGGATAGAATTTGGTCCTCTTTGTTTTCTGATTCAGACATGGTGTTTAAATTTGGTATATTTTCTGCAATCTCTATGATCAATCGCTAGTATATGAATTTTAAACAAATACTTCTCGTATTACTAATTAACTCTAGCTCTGGTGGTAGTTCAATGAGTATTAATGGTACGGTCTCAATTAGAGTTTATGTAAGTTGATTTCGTGTTATGATTGGAAGGTCAAGAGGAATTTTTTCTCGCACTGTTAATTTTGTTGGCTTTGTAAGGGAATCTCAATGATTCAGCCTACAGCACAGTCTGCTAAGATTTTAGAGTGAAATTTCGAATTTGGAGGGCTAATGTATTAGTGCATGACGTTAAGAGGTGACTCAGAGGTAAGATAAGCCAGTTCGATGAATAGGGACTAGTTGCATTTTGTAATCTCACAGCTGAAAATTTACTCATTACGTGTTTTTCTTGGTGTCCTTAATGCTGCTCCTACATGTTCGAATAATCAACTTGTATTTGTAAAAAACCTAAATAAACTAAGCAAATTCACTCAATGCAACAGCAGTAGCTTGTAAATCGTCGTGTGAAATAGAAACAGAAACAGTCTTGACACCAGCCTTTGAAGCTGCGGCCTTGGCACCACCACTTAAAACAACCTTTGGAGCACCATTGGAGTCGCGGACAATTTCAATGTCAACTAAAGCAGCACCAGCTCCTTGGGATTTAACACCAAGGGCCTTAAAAACAGCTTCCTTAGCAGACCAAGTTCCGGTGAAGGAAGCTTGTGGGTAAGCTGATTTGGTACAATATTCAATTTCAGAAGCAGTGAAGTTTCTTTCAACAAAGGTATCGTTGTTAATGTTGATTGCAGTTAATAATTCCACATCTACACCAACACCTTTGGAGGACTTGTTCAAGGTGGCCAATGCTTTAGCAGTCTTATTAGCAACTTCTCCAACATAAGAGACATTGCTTTGAACGTTTTTCTTAGAGAACTCAGCAGAGTGCTCATCAAGACGAGCAAGTGGATCCAAGTAAACAGGTTGTTCCAATTCATCAGAATATGGAGCGTGTTCCTTACTAACGAACATAGTGTTACGGGTAATAGCGTTGTGCATGTAACGGTAAGTTCTCTTGTTTCTAGCATTAACTCTACCAGCATAGTCTTCGTAAGTTCTTCTGTTCAAGACAGCAAACAAGTAGTCTGGGTGAATCAAGATAGCTTGAGCACCCTTTTGACCAAAACCGAATGAAGTGACGGAAACAGCCTTGATACCATCGGTTTGGATAGAACGGGATGGGAATAAGACATGTTCAAATACTTCCAAGTTCTTATCAATGTTATCAGCATTTCTGTTACCTGGAACAATACCAGAGTGTAAGATTTGAATACCACCATTGAGCATCCAAGCACCTGCGGCACCCTTTGGATGACCAGTCAAGAACTTTTGGAACACACCAAAGATTGGGTTACCCTCGGATCTACCCAAGTGATTCATCATAGAATTGATTGTAGCAGTTTCGTTCTTATCGTTAGCCATTGTAGAAGTACCATGGAAAGATGCGACACCGAGATCATCGATGGTTAAGTTGAAAGAAGCCAAAGCCCCTCTAATTGGAGAGATTCTTGGATCAGACTTGTAAAAGTTGTTACCCCATTGCTTTCTAGCATCAGATGTTTGGCGCTTAGATTCACGGTTAATTTCTTCTGTTCTTTCAGCTAAGAAAGCAGTGACAGAGAATTCTTCGCCATGCTCTTCCTTAGCCAGTTCAGCTTCTTCATGTAAGAAGCCAATTTCGGCTTCTTCCCAAGCCTTGATTTGACTTAATCTTTGTTTCAATTGTCTTGATCTGTACTTGATGTTCAACATTTGAGATGGGAACTTCAAGTCACCATGATGTTCTCTGGCAGTGGTCAAGATCCCCTTACCTGGAGCTGGGATAGATCTACCAATCTTATCAGAAGCAGTGGCTGTCATAGCAACAACGGCTTGGATTGGAACACCCATCTTAAGTGCCATGTCAGCTGTCATAATAACTTGAATACCGGAACCTTGAGCTTCCATGAAACCACTTCTGGTAGTTGTGGTTGGTCTAGACATATCTCTTGGAGTTCTACCGTTTTCAAATTCAGTGACAGCGTTAGATGTAGCGTTCATGTTACCGAACTCGAAAGAACCTTCTTCTTGGAAATCATCATAACCACCAACAATACAGATCTTAGCTTTTCCAGATACAATGGTATCAATACCAATGTCAACGGATTCAACAGCTGTGGCACAAGCCCCGACTGGGGTCTTAATTGGACCAGAAGAAGAGAGCAACATCATATTAACCCATGCGGACATAGTGTTAATAAACGATTCTTGCAAGATATCATTTTGGACTGGCTTGTCAACAAATCTATCCTTAAACATACCCTTCAAGGCAGTAATACCACCCATACCAGAACCAGAACAATTTCCGACTTCAGATACATGGACATACTTGTAGAATTCATAAGGATCAGTGATACCAGATGAAAGTAAAGCCTCAACAGTAGAAACCAAAACAAACAAGGTAATTGGATCAACTTGGTTAATGGTGTCTTCAGAGATACCATAAGTACGGGCATTCCAACCTGTAGGGATTTGACCAGCCACCAATCTGTCGAATTTCAATGCCTTTGGAACGTACAACTTAGCACCCTTCAAGATCTTAACAGTGTATTCACCACTAGATTCAATTTCAAAGACTTCACAAAGGTCGCCATGTTCTTGCTTATACTGTTCTGCGGTTTCTTGACTTGATTCAAATGGTTCCAAATCGTGTTGAACAACAATTTCTTGAACCATGTGCTTGTTCTTTGGATCGTATCCACCAAATAATTCAGGTTCAACCAATCTAATACCAGAGTGGTCCAAGATTTCTGGTTCATATTTGGCCTTGATATCCTTGTCTTCAACTGGGACTTGGGTCTTGGCATCAATCCATCCAGAATATGGCTTACCCTTCAAGTTACCGTTATGGTACTTGATCAAACCCATAATCCAGGCCATTTCAATAGCACCTTCCAAGGAAAATTCTCCTTTGGATTCCATCTCCCATCTAGTTCTGGAGTTACCCCATGGACCAACTTCAGCAAAACCAGTAACAACGATAACATTTTCCAAGTCCAACATTCCTTCCAAATCTGGAGAGATTGCCTTAATTTCTTCGTATGACTTCAAAGTTGGGAAATCGAACTTCATATTCGATCTTGGTTGAACAGTGACAGCATTATTAACAGCATCAACTTGATCACCGTTAACAACCTTTTGTTCAATAGCAGATTCAATAGAAACGGCTCTTCTGATGTCAGAAGTTTCAAGCAAGTCACCCCTCAATTGGGAAGTGAATTCCTTCAAGTTTTCGATGAATTGCAAACCACCATTCAAGTCAGCAGTAATTGGTTCTTCTTGACATAATTGAACAATTTCTGGAGTAAGCAATCCCAAAATGTTGAAAGCCATTTCCTTTTGGGAGAAGGTTCTAACACCCATCTTTTCGATACCTTCGGCAATAATGTTGTTACCACCCATCAAACCAGTACCTCTGGTCCAACCAATGATAACACCACAAATGGTCAACTTAGAACCCCAATCTTCAGAGTACCATCTGTTGAACAAGGTTTCCAAAGAAATCTTGGATTCAGAATACAAACCATCGAAACCGAAAGTACCATGATTTGGAGATAATGGCAAGATACATTGAGCTGGTCTGGTGTCGGTAGTCTTTCTAGTCTTAACAGCACCCAATAATCTCAACAAGTTTGTCAACATGATTCTGTGTGCAAATTCAGACTTAGAGTCAATGTTGTCCAAACCGTTACCATTTTCTGGAATGGCAGCGAAAGGAATAATGACATCCAAATCCCAACCTAAACCACCATCCTTTGGATCATCGTAAATGTACTTAACCAAGGCTTCAACGTCACCCTTAGAACCTTGATTGAATGGAACAACGGTCAAAGTAGATCCACTAGCACCGTATCTGGAGTACATGGTTTGGTAATATTCAGTCACAGTCTTAGAGAATCTAGAAGTGGTAACAATAACCTTGGCACCACCACTGATTAAACCTTGTAAAATCTCAGCACCAATGGAGCCAACACCGGCACCAGTGACCAAAGCATACTTGTCCTTGAAAGTCAAACCATTTATGGCGGCACTTTCCAAACCGTCCAAGTAAACAGAAGACAATTTTTTATCAAATTCCCAACCATTCTTGTGCTTTCTTTGAATGTGCAAGAATGGTATAGTTTCAGCTGGAATAGTGGCTGAAACTGGTTGGGTGATTGAGGTCTTATCTGGCAATGATGAGATTTCATCGTCGTCAGAAGCAGTTGTGGCTTCATCTTCTTCATCAGAAGGAGCTGCAGTACCGGCTTGAGAAGCAGATCCTAAAACAGACTTTGCAGATTGTTTTGTTTCAATTTCATTTGAGGATTCAACAATACTGATCAAGTCATTATAAACCTTTTGCAATTCCAATTTATTACTCTTTGAAGCTTGCTTAGAGATGGCCTTGTAAACTCTAGCTAAGTCTTGTTGGATGGTAGGTTGTTCAATCTTTGTCATTGAACCACCTTCAGCCATTTCGTAAACATATTGTTCAAACTTTCTGACAGCATCCTTGTTAGTTTCGGTGTAAACAATCTTACCCTTGGCATCGACAGTAGTCTTTGGACCAGTAATTCTGCTCACATCTTTGTAGACTGGATCGGCACCCAAAACTTGCTTACAGTTATCAACCAATAAGTCACCCAATTTCTTGGCCAATTTATAGGTTTCACCCTTTTCAGTAGGACAATGGTCAATATGATACTGCATGAACTTTATTAATGTTGGGTTGGATCTGTTCATAATTTGAATACATTGACTAATAGTTTCTCTATCAATTGAACTCAATTTACCAAAAATGATATCAAACCACATTGATAAAACATCCTGTCTAGCCCAATTCCAGTAAGAATCGTATGTTCTAGCTTTCTTGGTAGTGAAGGTTGGTTTAATACCGTTGGCATAAAATTCACCATGTTCTGCTTCCCATAAGTCCAATTCCTTTTGTAAGACGGCATTGGCTTCCTTTTCCTTAATGAAAGATTTGGCGCCCTTGTTTAAGTCGATTTGCAAGTATCTAGCTAAAACCTCTAATTGTTGTTTAGCTAAGTTCTTGTTTTCGGTACTCAAAGCATCCAAAGCAGCAGAGTCAATGACTGCACCACCGGAGCTGGCACCACCTGCAGCAGCTGCTGCAGATGATAATGAAATACCGGCAATACCGGCATATTTGTTGGCTATGGTATCTAAGTATTCCTTAGCTTCACCTTCACCAGCCAAACGAGCAGCTGGTTCATTTGCTAAAGCAAGTAACAAAACAGAATCTTGTCTTCCCAGTCCCAAACCAAATCTTGTTTCCAAGTATTTTCTGGCACTAGTGATTGAGAATCCACCAGGCATCTTTGAAGAAATTAATCTACCAATTAAAGAGGTAGTAGTCTTACCCAAAGCTCCAGTGAAAGTATCTTGAAACAGTTCAGCCAATTCCAGTAACGGGGTATCTTCTGGTTTTTCTGGTGTAGCACCGAATTCCTTTCCTAAATCACCCAAAATTTCATTCTGGACTGTAGATTTACCATTCACAAGATCCTTGATAGCTTTAGACATTGGGATAGATTCCAAAGGTTTCTTTAATTTTTGTGCAACCAAGACTTGTAAGATCAAGGCAGCATTAGTTGGTTCATCTGCAATTGAGGCAGCAGGACCGGCAGAGGCAGCAGGAGCAGATGCAACTGCAACTGGAGCAGCGGCGGCGGCTGGAGTGGATGAAACAACTGGCTCAGCAGCTGCGGCAACTGGTTCAGCATCTGGATCTGGAGTGTAGTAAATTTCTTTGGCATCCTTAGAGTAACATAAAACTTGACGTTGTAAGGACAAAGCAGCATCATAAGATTCGTACTTTGCTTTGATGGTTCTAGAAGCCATTCCTGCTAAGGTTGGCGAAGGTCCGATTTCAACTACTCTCTCAGTATTATGATCTTTCAAGAAGACATCTTGAGTTTCAATCCATCTTACTGGGGAAGCAAACTGGTAAGCCAATAACTCGGTCAATAAAGTATGTGATAATTGTTGTTGAATCTCAGGTCTCATGATTGATAAGTGAAATATGGTTTTCTAAAAAAATTGCACGATTGAACTTCATTATATATATGCAAGCTATTGTGTTTGATGGGTAGGTCTTGAAATGTTGTGAAAGTCCGTATGCAGGGAGATTCTAGATTGTTACGCAAAAAAAAAAATGTTGGTCTTATTTGCAGTCAATGCTCTCAACATAAGGAGATAGGTGTGATTAGGTTGTAAGGGATTATTGTAAAGTTTCTCAAAGTGATATAAGTTTTCAATGAAGTGGTAGGTAAGTATATTCAATGGTATGGCAGGGTTCAGTTTAGGTATTATTGTTGTGTGTGAACTGATATTGATGCCTAGAGCATATTTTGTTGCATAATGAATGGTGAGAATTCGGCTGATTCTGTTATATTGAGAGTTCATATCGGAGTGAAACGATGATCCAGGCTGTAATGATTTGAATGTGTTGTATTGTCATTATGAGATTTCTCCCTATTGTACAAAATCTTTACCGGTGGAGTTTATGTGTTTCAGTTCAAGCGCGTACCAATTTTTGCAGCTTTTACCACACTAAAGGTTGTAATTGACTAAGAATAAGAGGATAAATCATCAATCCGATAAAGTAATCGCCATCAACGTTAGTTTATTATGCCAATATTCAATTGGGGAACCAAGGTGGCCGGGCAACGATTTAGTTCACCGAAAGCTGACGGAAGCATAATTCCACTTTATCATAAAAAAGCGTACTCTTTAGATGAAAGTTGTACAAATAGATTGAAAAAGTCTCTGGTGCAATCATCTACATCAGATCATATAAAGCACCTAATTAAGAGTGCTGGGGCATTTCAAATCGAAACCAGTACAAACGACATTATGTCAATCAATCCACAGGACCAAATTGATTTGAATCAAGAATTTGTTCCAGATAGATCAATTAAAGATTTGACTGTACAATCTCTAGAACGATCTCTCACAAGTGTTGAAGATCTGTTCACTAATAATACAGTTGCAGCGCTCGAATCAAATGGTTTGCAAGGCAAAACTGTGCTCAAAGCACCAGGGGTAAACACTACCTCCACATTAGGTCAATCAATCAGAAATTCTCTGCTTGAGTCTACTCCAACTGCAACATCTAGTATTGAATCCAGGGAATCCTCAACGAGTTTTGCAACGAAAGACCCTCCAATTACAGATCCAAACATACATAGTAAACCTAGAGAGTTCTTTCCACCCAACACAAATGCAACATCAAAACTAGGAATCTCTACAGTCCCAAGAATCAATCCAACCCTAGAAATAACTCCAAAATCGGAAAAGAAGCAGAATTTCAAACCAATTCCCAGAGTGAAGACGCTTGCAACCCACAAACCAACAACAAAAGCAAAAATTCAGTCACTCAAAAATGCACGAACTAATCCAAATACGAAGAAGCATACCCAAGGCTCAATTGGTCCTAGTACAAATGTTCCTGCTCCTAAATCTGATCACTCCAACACTCACAAAACTTTCAGGAAGGAAATGTCCCACGATAAGTTGTCGGGGCTTTATGACAAACGAGTGAGTTTGCAATTAAATGTGTTAAAAGGAGTTCACAGAATACAACAAGGAGAGCATCGTAAAGTTTTCTACAAGATGCAAAATGTGAAAAAAGCACTTCCAAATAGGTCCAACCAACATTATGCAATACTACGTTTCCTTGATTATGTAATGCACTTAGCGGAATATTCAATAATGTTGAAGACCGAATTGGATGAGCTGGACACACTTATTGGATCTCTTAAACAACTGATTGAATGGCATAATCAATGATAGGCAAAAAAATTTGTTCATATTTTTAATATAAAATTAGTATACAAATCCCCCAAACTTCCTGAGTTATTCCGTTATCTTATTTACCTATCCTAATCGCCCTGTGTTCACTTTCAAAACTTTACATTTCCATGCCTTCTGTGCTTACCTGAAAAAGTTGCAACTTCCTGCATATTCGAGTGAGTTACCCTGTCGAAGAAGTTCAACATAAAAGAATCAAAAGTGTCGAAAATTTGTGAGAAACCAACAACTCTATAGTATATTAATAAACACATACTCCTACGTGGCTTACAATTTGTATTTTCCACCCAAAGCTTAATGCCTTCTCATCTACCCTGATTATATTCGTTTATTTTCAGCTAAACTTGGTTTAAGGGAACACTTTTGCTTTGGAATACCAATGCTAATGATCTACTCCACCCTGTCTCGATGTCCCTTGCGGATATTAAGTTAGTATCTTGACAGGACTACTAAATATGATCTACATCTTTCTACTTTATTCTTTGTATTTTTCTCTAAACATTATAGGTGTATCTGTGCATATTATGGATTACCTCGAACGTTTTCATTTTATGCAATTTGCTTTTGAAATCTATTGAATAATTCTTGAACTGTTGTATGAGATTGTCCTTACGCGGATGAAGGCACTCGTAGTAGTTGAAATACTCACGGTGTATCAAGGTACCAAACTTTTCTTGGTGGGGTTTAGTATACTCCACAATATCCACTACGAAGTGGATAGCAGAAGTACATGTGTACAGCAAAAGGTTTGAAACTTTGTTTCTACCAATTCTTAGGTGTAATGAATGCAAGTTTTTGAAGTTGGAGATGAGATGCATACATTCTTTCACTCCAGTAGTGGGAATATCCATTACTAAAGATGTCATAATTGTTGTATCAATTCTTTCCAAGATTTTATTCAAGTACTGTTGACGCTCGAGTTTACAGTCCATGGTTAAATGAAGGTGCTTAAGTTTGGTCTTAGATATGAACTTCAAGAATTTGCTCCAAACTAAATGGGAATTTGAAATTTGCAACCGTTGTAAACCAGTCAACTCGTCTCCAATGATCTCCCATACAAATTTATCTCCTTTAAGCCTTTTTATATTGTTCTCTACATTATAAATGCTTTCAGCACAGTTGACCAATTTCAAACTTCGGAGACCTTTTAAGTTAATACACTTCTTAAGTTGGCAAGCATCTTTTGAAGTGAGGGTGACATTCTTCAAAACTAATTCTGTTAGTTCCATTCGAGAATCAAATTTGAGCTTATTAGGTTCAATGTCTTCAATCAAAACACTATTGTACAAACACAATTTGTCCAATCTGCTACCAGAGATCAACTTACCAGCCTCTACACAATTTTCATTGAAATTACCTAAACTGAGCACTTTAAGACTTGAAAGTGAGATCTCCGAATTGACTAGCAAATTTCCCTCTAAGGTTGTTAAATCAGGGGCATTCTTCAATACAGACGTAGGCAATTTTAATGTCTCATAGTACCAGTAAAACTCCTTCAAGTTGTTACAGTGGTCCAATAATTCTTGCACCTGTTCTAGTAACTCTCCGTCGTTTAGATCAGGAATCTGCTCACTAAATTTGATACTCTTGAGGTCATGGTGCCTGACCTTCTTAAAGAACAAATTAAGTGCAAACAATGTTGATACTTGAGTTCCAGCAACTTCTATCAGTGAATACGACTCTTCTGATGTGTATACCTTCTTGCTTGAGTCTATAACTATTTTGTTGTACAATAATGGCTGAATTATATTGTAAGCCATAGAACATGTTTGAGAAACTTTGATCAAATCATTCTGATTAAGTTTGATAGCAATTAACTGAATGATCTCTTGCGGTAGCTGGTCTAGCATGGTTCCTTAGGAATTTTCAATAAGGAGCTTACATGTTTATTCTTATATTCAAAAGTGTGTCCGGTATCGGTTTTCTTTTGGTTGCAATTTATTATGAGCCCTTGGCAAATCAAGAAAAAAATAAAAATCTAGACTTTTGATTCCCGAGTATGGGGAAGTTGATATCAGAGTTTTACGAGATAGTGTGGAAACGCTGTAAGTTATTGTTGGGTTTATGGAGTTATACGAATTTTAAAAGATTTTGCAAATTCTAGAACATGATGGTGTGAGGATCAAAAGGTACAACCAAGATGGCATAAGTAGAATGATTTATAATTGCAATCATTTTATACTTACATTTTATACGCACATTCTACGCGTAGCCTTCCACGACACTAAAATAATATATTTAAGTGCTCTGAAGAGATCGCTAGCTATGAAAAGCTACAATATTTTGAGGGAATTTTGCAGAAAATTGCAAAAAATTGAAAACAAGTTACGATTCTGAATATGATTTCATTCAATGATAACAACTCAAACTAGAGTGTGGTTAATTCTGCGTATAGTTAAACTTCCAGTGATACTCACGCGACGAAAACTCGTGCCAACATACTTTTGAGGGTAGTTGAAAATCATACACCAAAAGCTGTCAAAATGCAACCACAAACTAAAGTCCAAAAATTTAAAAAATAAATGCGTCTTGTGTGGATCGAACACACGACCTTTCGATTAATGACTGAGACTTCAGTCGAACGCTCTCCCAACTGAGCTAAAGACGCTTTTCTTGGAATTTGTGATCTTTGAGTATTATATATGAAGCCCAGTGCGTAATATTTTCTCTGCCATGCTTCAATTTTGAGTACTACATTATCGAAAAAAGTATTTGCGTCTGGTGTGCATCGGACGTAAGACCCTTCGATTCATGACTAAGGCTTCAGTCGAAAGCTCATCTGACTGAGCTGAAAACTTTTCAGATGGGGCCGTTAAACAGTCTGACTGTAGATATTCAACGACTGACATTTCTAAGCTATTCAATTAAGAAAAAAAATAGTTTTAAACTAAAGTACAGTAACCCACGCCGAGAGTCGAACTCGGAATCTTTTGATTAGAAGTCAAACGCGTTAACCATTACGCTACGCAGGCTATTACTTTCATTTTAGTGTATTTTAGTTACAGTGTCAAGTGCTTTTGTAATATCCTGCATACAACAAGAATCTTTGTCTGCATTAATATGCCATTCGTGAAGTATTCAGCCGCCTAGGCAAGAACCTGTTACATGAGTTAAGGATCGGCGCACTCTTTTTAGACTTGGATAATGCGCCATGATACAAGCTCATGCGAGTTGAATTGATAATGATATGCCTTGCTCTATATTATTCTCTTACCTAGCCGAAGGATACCGGGGGCAACCATTGACACCCTTGGTAACGGCCTCGGAGGAAATCTTAGTATTCGAAGGAGTGTCTTCGGACATTTGTACTAGCTATTCGTGGCCAAGCACTCAAGCTCGAGAATGTAATGTCACAAGCTAAATACATTACAACACAACTTATGTACCGATTAACCAATCTTGCCGGAGTTTATACTACGTCAAGGATAATGTTTGTAATGTACAACAACCTTATTCCCAATACAGTCTTTGTGACTATATTGACGGGGCTTGTACTTTTAATGTCAGAAAACCTGTTAACTTCTTTCGGCTTTATACTGTCCTCGCTACCATAGAGTCTTGACGCACACGTAGCCCTGGATCGCTCAAATACCTATGATAACATTGTACATGATGTTTATGTTAGATAGTGTTGTGGAACTGAGTAATATGCAATACATCTTGTAATTTACTCGAATGTCACAAAGTTAAGTTTAACATGAGAGACACTTCAGCGGTAACCGAACGATTTATAATTAATATCATTCCCGATGAATGTTGGCGCTAGTATGACTACAAGCATTATTGTTTTAAACCGGTTCTTCCTCCGGTTAAATTCGTTTATACTATCATACGATCAAGTATTTGTAGACAACAAAGGTAAATTTCACATTTCTTTTGTCGGATTTCGTACCACTAAACCAGTGCATAATTTTAAATTGGTATTCCCAACACACCTTTTTGAAAAGTCAATATTCTGTAAGAGCCAAGTGAGTTTTATATCCACGACCCATTAACTATATCATTAGAATTTAGAAAGGTTTAAGCTGATTTAATTGTGGATTATAAGTTCGAGTTCATTAGTAATTTGACACCCAAAAAGAGCGAATATACGAAGAATATTAGGTTTGCTCAGCAAAGGAAACTATTCGCTACCAATTTCCAATAAACTAGCCGGTTCCTACGATTGATTTTATAATCATCATTAAAGTGACATCATTTGAAAGTATATCTACAAATATATCTACAAATATATCTAGAAGGAATCCATTTTAATTGTTTTCCGAACTCTTCCCTTGATTGTCCATTTCTAATCATTTTCGCATAATCCAAAAACTGGTAGGCATAAAATCGCCCCTTGATACATATATAATTAAACACAACTAGAGTATGTTTAACACAAGGATATTCGAGAATCAAAACTCGTCAAGTACTCCAGCTATAAATATACCCAACGAGAATGGATTTCATGGGTTTCCAGAAGGTAGCAATGAGAATGGTGGCGTGAGCTCCAATGGGGCTGTGAATACAGTATCAAATACAAGTACAAATGCTTCCGGTGAACCCCAGCCAATCGATATAACATATCAAAGACAACCATCTGTATTTAATAATAGGTTTCGTAGGGAATCAATAGCACATTCACAAGGAATAGGTGGTGTTTCTTGGGGTTCTGTTACAATAGGTTCATGGTTGAAAGATGAGGTGATGATGTCAACTTCAAATAGCCACCAGAACTCCCATATAAATAATATAGCATCAAACACTGGTCATAATAATAACCTTTCAGTTCATGGTAATATTATAAATCCTAGGAGAGGTTCATTTAGGAAAAATATTTCAATGTCTCCCCCACTTCAAACTTCATATTTACCTGATTTAGAGGCCGATTATTGTAAGGATTACAGTTGCTGTGGTGAACTATTACCAACGCTTCATGATTTATTACGCCATTATGAAGAAGCTCATATTTTCCCTTCTCCTCCACTGGATAATTCACATATGCTTAATCGTCAAAACTTCAACTCACATAATTTGATGGAATCAGTTTCAACAACTGATGTATTTTTAAACACTGCAGACCAAGGTAATTATCAATTCTCAGGTAATTATCAATTTGGTCAAGATCAGAATTCCCAAATTAATAATAACGACCAGAGAAAAGTACCGACACAACCTCAACATATTAACCCTAATCAAAGTCAAAATAATCATGAGCTGCTTCAACAACAACAGCAACAACTTCATCAACAACAACTTCAAGAACAACAACTTCAGCAACAACAACAACTTCGAATCCAACAAGAACAACAACACCACCAACAACAACTCCAACAGCAACGCCAACAACAACTCCAACAACAACGACAACAACAGTCACAACAACAGCTGTCTCAATCACCAGGTGAAGAAGACGAGGATTCAATGTACATTGACGATCCTGCTCGTCATCTCTATGTAATGGACAATGATGAGAATAAACCTTTCAAATGTCCTGTCATTGGGTGTGAGAAGACCTACAAGAATCAGAATGGTCTTAAATACCATCGTTTACATGGCCATCAAGGTCAGACCCTTAAGGAAAATGTCGATGGTACGATTTCCATAATTGACCCTGAGCTGAATACCCCATATTTAGATGGTGCCGGTATGGAGAAAGATAAACCATACAGGTGTGAGGTTTGTGGAAAGAGATACAAGAATTTGAATGGTTTGAAATATCATAGAGGTCATACTACCCATTGAGAGTTTCGAGTTCTAGTACTCATTACCCGCTTTCGATTAGCGACAATTTTTGAGTCTTGAGTCATACCACGTTATTGGTGAAAAGCCACTCATTCGATGTATATTATGAAGCTCCTTTTATAACCGGGCTACTACTTTACCCCCCATCTACAGTCTAGAGTATATATAATCACTTATTTGTGCACGAGTAGTTAGAGTTAGAGTGGCTTATGCCTATGTACTTTTAGATTGCTTACCGCCTTTGAGTAATGTCGGTCTTATCTATTTTTTTGTTCATTCCGACTACCTAGTTCTCTCCCTGTTTTAGTATAATTTCAATATGTTTTGTGTTGTAGTATTTTCTTGAGGTTGTAAAAAGTGCGTTTTGACTCAGGTACCATGAAGTTCTTCAATATTACATTCCCATTAGTGTTGATCAAGAACTGGTTCTACATTGGATCAACCTTCTTCCTGGTAGTGTTCATTTTACTACCAATTTCAGTGTTGACTTACTTGAAGTTCTATGAAACTTTGATCCCGCAAACGTTGCCGAAGATTCCGTTCATTTTTAACAGTTTAAATAGTACACATTCGAGTGGGTTTATTGATTTAGTAAGCCATACTAAAAAGCACGGACAATTTGATCCTTTGCTTGACTACGAAATTGATGTAAATTTAGCATTGGTCTGCAACGACGAATTGTCTTCGGTTATTGACAAAATACAATATGAAATTAGGATGTTTGGGATAGATCCATCGGCTGGAGAGACCAAATTCAAACATTCCATCCTTTTGAATTGTAATGAAAAGAACGTCTATCATTCTAATAATCTATTGGTTCCATATAATTGGAGAGAAAATGTACCTCCTGTTTTCATCAATTGGAGTAGAGATCTTAGGCTAGTTATTGACCGATTGGTCGTTCCTGGATGGAAGCTCAATGACGAAATAGAGAAGTTCTTGGTTTTACTAAGATTTGACGCTAAATCAAATATTCATGATGACGATTTCACTTACATTTCATTTCAAACACACTTTACTGGATTTAGATGGTATTTAATTAAGTACTACTGGACTTCACTTGCTATAGGCACGTTGGCATTTTGGGCAGTTAGTTCAATAGTTTGCATTTTTACGAGTTATGCACTTCTTTGGGTCTGATGTTTAGAAGTTATGTGATTCTTGGGCATAATCTTTATCATGCTTGGCACTCAATCAGTGTGCTTTTCCGATAGGGATTTGTGTTATTTCCCATTGATTGCTATCTTATCAAAAAAAGTGCGTCAGAATCTACAACTATATACTGCATTGAGGTAATGCTTGTATTAAAATGTATAACTAATTAGCATTTAACAATTTTAATTCATTCGAACTATCCACTGACAAAAATGGAATAATCTTCTTAAAGTAGTCAAATTCGTTCAAGTTCTCTGCCACAGTCAAATCTCTATTAAACTGGTCAACTTCGACCTTTTTATTCAAAAAGGCTTTAAATTCATCAATCATAATGTTGAGTTCGTTCAAAGACCTACCAAGGTTTGTCATCACAACTACCGAGTTTTTGTTATGCAACGAGTTTTGGAACAAACTAAGGGTCTCTTGATCGTATTCAATTTCCCCTTCAGTACTTTCGTCTTCACGGAAATTCTCGATATACAATCCATCTTCGTCATTTATATAGATACTGTTAAATGGGTCCGAATTAATGTAAATGGAAAGCAGCGGAACTCTTGGGCGTAAAGGGAAGTACAGAACCCTCCTCTCCATGCTAGCCGCAGGGAAAACGGGGCGTCCAATAAGACTATTTTGATGGTGGATCAACAAGTACTTTTCATTCATCGATTCATGATCGATGATAACATCAAATTTGTACATTGGCCTGATGATATCAGGAGGTAATCTAGATAATTCTGAAAGTTGTTTCATGTAGTGACGGCCTTCCTTATTGTCAATTGTACTGATGCTTTCAGAGAGCGAGTCCAAATCAGATCGAACAGACGAGCCAGTCGAATCTGTTAATGGTAGCGAGTTGAATGACAATAGACTAGGGCTAGAAGATCTAGATTTCATTGAAGAATATGCGGTAGACAAGGAACTCAAGGAAACAGAGTTCCTCTTGATTCTGGACCTGCTGTTGTTTAAGGGCTTGCTGTCATTAGTCTTGAATAAGACTGGTGGAGGTGAATCTGGAGGTGAATCACTTTCATCACTTTCATCATCTGTAGACAAATATTTGAAGAATTTTCCAAGAGAACTAACGAGCGACTTTGGAGCTTGCTTAGGTCTTGGCTGTTCCAATGAAGGCGGGGTTGACGGGGTAGAAGGACCTTCAGAGCCTAGCGGTAAAGAAGAGCAAGTGTAAATTGCCTCATCAAATACTTCATACGAATGAGTCTTTTTCAAATCAGAGGTCTTTGAAATAGGAGTAGTGGCAGGCATAAACTCCAGACGATCATCAATTACGCTTAGCCCGTCTTCTTTCGGACTTGCCGACAAGACGCCGAATTTCCTATTGACCAACGGATTGTCCGGTTTGTAATTTAGGTGAAAATTCCCAGCCGGAGAATTAATATCGATGGTGAAACTATGTAAAATCTCATATGATTTGTTCAACTTATGTTGCACTTTCCTGGTAACTTGTATCATCGTAGAACTTTGATAATTGTTTACCCCAATAATTCTCCAGATGAGCAATCGCAAGTAATATGATCTTATTATTGGGTTCCAATGTACCACAAACCTCTCAAAAGTTTCGTTGCTAATTATCCAATCTATAAAATTGGCCTTAAAACTCTCATCAAGGTTAACTAACCAACCAGCATAATTCTCTGAAAGAACTTCATCCCTACGTTTAGATAAGATTTCTGGAATCATATCCCAAATATTGAATAAAAAGGCAAAATTCTTCAACAATATCTGTATGTGATCAGTATTTTTGATCATCATATAAGTACAACTTAACCAGAATTCCCAGTCGATTAAAGTACTAGGAGCTTCCAAATTATTATGTACGTGATTTATGTATTCCGAGGCAATGTTGAGTAAAAGTCCGTTCTTGTTGCATTGGTACACGCTCGTTTCGGAAGCAATTGACATAAGTGCCTGATCTACAAACCTAACCAAATTCGAAGTCAAGAGGTCCAATTGCTTATCATCGGAATCAATTATGGAACAATTGATTACATCTCTGATTGTTCTGAAGATCTTAATAATGGAATTGTAGTACACATCACATTGTTTAATATTGAAATTGTTGGCAAGTGATGGTGGCGGTGGAGGAGGAAGTGGAGCAGGCGTGGAACGTCCCGTTTGTACATGTTGCAGAACTTGCTTTGGTTGAGGCGGCGGAGAGCTTTTTTTCTGTGGTTGGGGGGACGAATTGAACTTATTATATGAAGATGTTGAAATTCTGTTAACCGAAACCTGAAATATTTGCAATACATGGCTTAATATGATATTTAAACCAGGTAAATTTGCCATAAGCGCATCCCTTGAGGTATCTCGTTTTAACGGAACTGGAGCTAAAGTTTCAGGCATAGCAATATGAGGGGCAATTGTAATTTGAAGAATAGTAATATAATGCCTTAAGAATGAGTTGAAAACATTCGAGTCACAATTGCACCATCTTCGTACCCAACCCGCATTTGGGTCTTTGATACCGTTGACAGGATGATTTGGAGGTGAAACACAATTCAAAAATGATGCTGTCTTTCGTGACCTTACGTTCAATCCTTTGAATGCGATAAGGTAATGCAAATGTGATGGGAAAGCCTCATACAAAATACTGATATCCTGACTTGACTCTAGCATCTTCATTGTACTTGAAAATACTGATTGTTTTACGTTTAGGAGGAAAAGTAAAGCATTTGCAACATCTGGTAGTCTGAAGAAACTGTATGCAAATATTTTTCCTATGAATGCAGACATCGATAACGAAACTACTTTCAAGGTGCTCATTTTGTCTAGACAATAATCCAAAGTATTTGTGAGCAATAATTGATATTGAGCAAAGAAGTCATCGTCAACATTGTTCCAATCATCTCTTGCTACGATTCTTGATATACATTCCAAATAAGCATTTCTGTCGGATGCTGGAACAATGCTGTAATGAATAGTTGAAGGGTCATTAAATGTACTGGATGACGTATTTGATGACGAAATTGGTGGAGTTGCTGATGGAGTTGTTGGATTATTGATTGGAATCACTGAAGATAAGTTTCCAATTAAAGATGACCACCATTTGAGTAAGATTGCTATTATGACACTGATCAAACTTTTGTATACTTTCGAAGTCTTATCGAAATAATGATTTAAATAATTTGAATTCTTTCTAAGAAATGGTAACAAGGAAGTTCTTAAGATATTACTTTTCAAAACACCTGAATTCTTTCCATTATTATATCTCTTTGAGTTAAACTTATTTAATTCCAATTCCAATGATTTGAATTGCTTAAGTAAACTTTTTATTATTCTATCACTTTCTGGAGAGCTTTTGATAGTTGAAGTACTTGAATTCATCGATGTTGGCAGTAGTACCTTTTCCTCTACTATATTATTATTGAAGTTACTCAAATTTAAGAACATCATTGAACTACGTCTTTTGGAAGGTACACTTTCAATACATTCCGAAGACAACAGACTCAGTTCCAGACCAGATTTTCTTATCTTTGCTTTAGTTGAAATACCGATGGGCATTTTAATGAATTAAGATGAGTAAAAGGTATCGTTCATCAATGCAATAATTGGATATGTGTATGAATGTCAAAGGGGGTTAGAAAGAAGGTGTCGTATATAAAATTCCAGAACTGAATTATTTAAAAAAATGTAAAGTATAAAAAGACTTTGGGTGAGATACTGCACGGGGATCTCGCATAAGCTCTTTGCAACTAAATAAAGAAAGTTGCAAACAGGACAATGTAACGTAGCGTACTCTTTATACACTACATTTGAGGGATTAACAAGCGATTATTTTTCCGTCAATTTCCAAAAATATCCCAAGCAATCAAGAATCCCTAGTAGATGGGCAATCAAAACAAACAAGTTTGTGAGACGGAGACGGTGGGGCTTATGCTGTTCTTTTCTGAAATCTCGGTCTTTATCGACAGAAATAGCAAACCAAATCCTGAATTTGGAACCCTTGTCGAACTAGAAGTTCGAAGTGAACGCAGCTCGGGCAATCGTTTATTTCTTTTTTCTTGATACCACGGTTGCTCCAATCAATACTTTTGGTAAATTGGAAGAAGAATGTGGACACCGAAACCCTAGATTCCCCTTACATTCCATTGAAACAATTCTTTTTTGTGTAAACATTTTGCTAAATATATCTTGAATTTACCCCATTTTTGTAACCACTCCTGGCAGTTTCGGATCGAACAGTCTAGCCATCTAATACAGCAAGGTTATGAGTCGACTAAGAGTTTAGCCATACAGAGTTTTTGCAATTTACGACTAGGAATTAAATATCATATTCTACTTTACATACATAGTATTAATGTTACCCTACTGACTTAACGACTTAAGTCTTTCAATTTCAGCGTCTTTAGATGCAAGGTCTTTTTCAAGTTGAGTAATTTTCGAGTTAGACTCTTCAGCTTCAGATTTGGTTTTGAGAGCTGCAGCTAAGTTGTTTTTTGTAGCATTTTGTAACTTCCCTTTCCATTCATCTATCAACACTTCTTTTGCAGCCACCTCGTCTTTCAATTCCACAGTTTTCGTTTGTAACTCTTCAAATTCTTGAACCTGTTTCGTAGCAATTACAGCAGCTTTATTACTCTCTTCCAATTGAGTTTTCAAGGCCGAGATTTCTTTGTCCTTAGTTGTATCAACTTTGGCAGCCTCCAATTGAGCTTTCAAGTCCGAGATTTCTTTGTCCTTAGTTGTATCAACTTTGGCAGCTTCCAATTGAGCTTTCAAGTCCGAGATTTCTTTATCCTTAGTTGTATCAACTTTGGCAGCTTCTAGTTGAGCTTTCAAGTCTGAAATTTCCTTATCTTTCTTAGCAGATATTTCGGTCTTAGTAGTTTCGATTTGCGCTCTCAAGTCAGAAATTTCTTTATCATTTGCTGAAGATGCTTTCAACTTCGAGGCTTCTAATTCTAATTTGTAATCAGCAATTGTCTTTTCTGATTCCTCTACGACTGAAGTCTTAGCTTCCAATTCTGATTGCAATGCACTTATCTTCTTGTTGAAATCTTCCTTGATTGAATCTGATTCGATTTTCAGCGAAGCAATTGCCCTTTCCGAGGCATCTATGGCCGATTTCTTACTGGCTTCTAATTGCGCTTCTAATTCAGACTTTGCCTTTTCCTTTGAAATTATCTCGGCCTTCAACGCTGAGATTTCCTCATCACTCTTAGCAGCAGCACTCTCAACTGTTGATTTCAAAAGTGAAGAGTTTTGCTCCTTCTCTTTTTTCAATTCCAGAATCGTCTTATTCAAGTTTTCAACTTGAGTTTCGTTTTTGGAATGTTGCGACTTCAATTCAGCAAATTCCTTTTCTAATACCTCTTTATCAGCCGCGAGGTCGCCTAGTTTCTTCTGGTTTGTTTCAATTTCTTCCTTTAATGCGGAAACTTCCTTCTTAGCGGCCCCTTCAACTTCGCTCTTAGCTTTGTCTGCAGTTGCAGCAATGGCGTCAACTTCCTTTTGTAATTCAGATACCTTTGCTTTCAATTCATCGTTTTCTTTCTTGGCATTGACCAAATCCTTACCTGTCAGAGTAACAGTTTGTTCCTTAACTTCAAACAACTCTTTCAACTCCTTGTATCTCTCTGAATCCGCAGCACTCTTGGCTTGCAATGTTGCTTCTGATTTAGCCAACGCAGTTCTTTCAGATTCCAATGTTTTGGACTTTTCAGTCAATAAAGTGATCTCCTCTTGAGCCTTATTAAGTTTGGCCTCTTGATCCTTCTTGAAAGCATTCAATCCGGTTTGGACCTCCGCTACGTAGTCTGCGTGTTCTTTCTCTTTAGCAGCTAGCACGCCTGCATGAGACTCAACTTCTTTACCCAGCGTGGCAAGTTGGAGTTGAAGGCTTTCAGAATAATCCTTAAGGCGAGTGACTATATCTCCTTCATGGTCCCAGTTTACAGATTTGAGGTAGTTTTTCAAAGATGACTCCAATTCTTTAAGTTCGGTTGACACATTTACATGATCAGTATTTTTAAGCTCTACAGTTTTATTCAATGCTTCAATCTCTTTATGCTTCTTTTCTTCTGAGGCTTTCAATTCTTTGAGTTGCTGACTCGTTTCAGCTTCCAGTTTGGTGAGCTTTTCAATTTCGGATAATTTAGTTGAGTTTAGTTTTTTTAACTCGTCAACTTCATTGGCCAATGATTCATTTTGCTTCACCTTTTCATTATTTTCTTCGATTGATCTTCCAAGTTCAACGTTTTGATTGTTGATGTTTTGTATTTTTTGGTTCAATGACTTGTTTTCTTCTCTAACCTCCAATAGGTCCTTATTAGATTTGGTCAACTCAGTGGTTAACAATTCCGCCTTGGAATTAACTTCGGAAGTTTGGGCGGCAGCTTCAGTTTTCAACGTAGCGAAGAGGGTTTTAGTAGAACTCAATTCATTTTCAATGACCTTAATATTAGACTTCAAGACGTCAATTTCGGTGTCCTTGGAAATAATCAACTTATCAATTTCTTGATTCAATTTGAAATCATATTCTTGTTTCAATTGTTCTTTTTCGGATGTACTTTTATTTAAATCTCCAGTCAACTTGTTAACTTGTTGCTTTACTTCTGATAAGCTCCCATCCAATGCAACCTGCTTTGCCAGTAATTCCAGCTTCTCTTTGGTCAATTGAGAATTAAGAGCGTCAACTTTAGCAATCTTAGCTGTCAATTGATCAATGCTGTTCTTGTAAAAGGATTCTTTGGTATCCTTCTCTGAATTTGAATTGGCAGTCAATGAAGCCAATTCACTAGATCTGGTTTCAACCAATTTGTTCAAATCAAAGATCTTGCCATTTAATTCCTTTCTCAAGGTTTCAACCTCGGCGGCTTTATTCTGATACAATTGGAATGTAACAGCAGATGAAACACATCCAATTGCTGCAATATAGTTGGTGATACCCATGATAATCGAATTTGCTACGTTTACTGCTTCAGATCAAGATACGTATTTTTTTTGACATTGTGGCTTCTCAAAATTTTTCAATAGACGATCCGCATAACATATGTGCTATTTTGGTTCTGAGACTAATAGGGGGTGAAGTTTAAACTACAAGCAAGTACAAGAGAATAAGCTATTTGTAAACGAAATGGCTTTCCTGCATACATGCGATCCCATCAAGGGGAGATCATCATTTCATAGAGTGCTTTCGGAGTTAATTTTGCAGCCATTGGGAGTTTACAATTGATATTTTAGGGAACATGAACATTATTATGCACTTTCAATACTCGGTGCCCTTGTCAATCTCCAGGCAATGTCAATGACTGAACATTCATACATGTAGTTCGGAGATGAATTACGAACGAAGATGTCGCAGACCTGGAATGTTACTTGTGGACACCATCCGCCAATCTCTTTTGGATAATCACCTCGTCATCCTTTAAAACACCAGCCAATTTCAACAATTCGCTTGTTTTGCTAATAACCTTTTCCCAATCCAATGGAACCTCTCCAATTTGAGTGTTAAACTTAACAGTCTTGAGCCATTCTTGAGCATCACTAGATGAGTAATCCAAATTCTGACTTATGAACTTGACTGCATCATCTTGATGAGTGAGGAAATGTTGGATTCCTTTATTTAATCCGGCAAGGAATTTAGAAATAGTCGCTCCCTCTAAAGTCTTGTTATTAGCTGTAACTACCCAGGATGGCCATGGTGTGTAGATTTCACCAATTCTTTTGATTTCTCCATTATCATAATATTTCTTAGTAGTAAAATGTTCCCACATGAAAGCATCACTGTTGGTCAATTCTTCGTCACTAGTAAATTTCTGGTTCACAGAATCTCTCAAGTTCTTGAAATTGGACAAGATTGGGAATTCACTGAAAAATGGAGTACTGAACTTTAATTGATGCCCTAAAACAAATGGCATTACATATGATCCTGAACCAATACGAGAGACTCCAATCTTCTTTCCTTGTAAATCAGAAGCCTTCGTAAGGTCGTCACGATTGGCACCTGTACTTATAGCCCAACAAAGCGGAGATTCAACATAGGTATCAACAATCTTGTAATTCTCCTCTGAACGTCCTTTACCGATGTCAGCAACAAAGGCTTCAGTTAAACCAATTGCAATATCGACTTCATTGGTATTGAGTAAGTGGATCAATCTACCGGAACCTTCAATGACTGGAGTTAAAACAATCTCAAAGTCAAAGTATTTATTCTCAATGGCAAAGAAGAGTGGTGTCGAGAAGTGTTCTGGGATATAAGCGACTCTTAATGTCATTTCGTTACTAATAACTTTTGTGTGGCTAATTTTTCAATGTATTCAATTGCGAGTTGAATTGAACTTGGTGGGACTGGGTAACTCAGGCTCTCTGATCGTTCGGTGGAACATTCATGGAGCCACTTGTAATGAGTTTTGAATCACTTATTTTCCATTATTACGTATTTTTACAATTATTGACGAAAATATTGATATCCAATGGACTTTACAAGAAATCACACTTGTTCCTAATTGCGTAAACGTGCTACATGTTGCCATTAGTGACCCATATAATTATGTTGTCTATATAAAACGTTTATTTATAATCAAGAACTGAAGAAGGGTGTAGATGGACGCCATATAGGTAATATTGATCAATCCGAGTTATTACTGGCAGATACCATAAATCAGTGCATTTACCCTGTGAGGGCATCATGTAGATATTATACTCCAAGAAATCTTTATTTATAATAATGACTTGGATAATATGAGGGTGGTGGGGGAGGGCATAATTGCATCCCTCGCAATGCATACTTGCTTGGGTTGGGAATGCCAATAAATGACCACTCTCTATGTATTGAATTATCATTGGTAGTAGACAAGAGTGACATATACCAAATCTGAGAGCACTCCCTGTTTATGCATTCTCGTTGAAGTGCATGCTTTCGTTACTCAACAACCACAATCTCCTTGGCCATTACTTTGCGGACCGGCTTGATTAGTCAAATCAATACGACCTTGGGTAGGACCTTGAGCAGGTACTTGGGTTCCAACCTCAGGAATCTTACTTCCGATTCCAATAAATACTTCATTCACATTATGTGACGTCTTTGCACTAGTTTCAAAAAATAGTAAACCTTCTTCATCAGCCAAACTTTGACCTTCTTCAATCAGAACCTTTCTTAAAGGTTGCTCTTCATCATCTTCTTCTACTAAATCAAATTTATTTCCTACTAAAGCAATAGTAATATCTTTTGAAGCCTGCTCATGTAATTCTTTAACCCAGTGGCGAGCTTTAATAAAGGATGCAGGTTTAGTAATATCATA
The DNA here is from genome assembly GCA_030570035.1 of Kodamaea derodonti. Lineage (NCBI taxonomy): Eukaryota > Fungi > Ascomycota > Pichiomycetes > Serinales > Debaryomycetaceae > Kodamaea > Kodamaea derodonti. The sequence continues at coordinate 329,658 of JAJLUU010000013.1, forward strand.
CACAACCAAAGCTGCTTGTGCATTTCTATAATACATTGGAGCTAACAGAGCAAATCTTTCTTGACCTGCTGTATCCCAAATTTCATATTTGATGGTCCTCTCACCAATTGTACATCTTTGAGTTAAGAAAGCTGCGCCAATTGTAGGTTCCTTATTTTCTTGAAAGTCATTGCTAACAAAACGTAACACTAGTGAAGACTTACCTACTGCTGCTTCTCCGAGTAAGACCAATTTGACTGATGTTGCAGGCTTTGGAAAACTCATTGTTGATACTTTTGATCGTTAAATCGAGTTATCGTTTAACGTTCCGCCCCCCTGTGATTAATATAGAGTGACTAAGTTGAACATGCGCACGACCTTTTTTAACTACTTATCAAAGTATCTTTACGTTAAGGTATGGAATTCCATTAAAATTCCTAGATAGTGAATATCTTAGTTGATCAAATGATTCTACGTCGGTTCTTCTTAGGTATCTATTGACAATGTAATGACCCCTTCTTTTTATCATGTGATCAATCCGATTACGCGAAACCGTTTCAGACCCCACAGTTTAAAAGCTGTCAAACCAATTGAGTAATAATATTTTTGTGTGTATATATCTCTCTTTTCCAATATTCAGTTACCAGAGTTATTTCGGAAGATCGCCGTACCTACGGTGATCAAGTCTAAGGCCATGGAACCCAAGATTTCCAAAAAACGCGAAATCCATCAAAAAAGAGACGATAGTGAAGAGAGTAATAGTAGTATGAGTATAGAAACTCCTTCTTTTCTTAAAGCTAGTATTTGCAATCAAAGGGAGAACTTTGGCCATTTGAATTCTTTGGAGGTTAAAAGAATTCAAGGAAAAGAAGCAGAATGGGATGCAAAAGTAGGGACTTCGAAGAAGAACTCGGGTAGAAATCGTTATTTTAATGTCTATCCTTATGATTCTTCTAGAGTTAAGTTACCAGTTTTAAATCCCCAATATTCAGATTATATTAATGCATCATATGTTTCTGTTGGTGAAGATAAGTATATTGCAACTCAAGGTCCATTGAAATCAACTACTCATCAGTTTTGGACCATGGCGTTTAATGAAGCTTCTAAAAGGAATGATGACGAGATAGTCATAGTTATGGTCACTCCATTAGTTGAAGGTGGAGACATCAAATGTTTTCAATATTGGCCCTCGCAACATGAACTGATTTCGTTTGGTCAATTATTAAAAATCGATGGTATTAACTTGCCGTCTCTTGAAATTACATATTTAAGTGAAGAGTATAATATAGAAGGTGATTATTTATTGACAGAACTAGAATTAAGGAGTGGAGAGATTATCAAAAAGGTTCATCATTTTTATTATTACAAATGGGCTGATGCTAAAGTTCCACCTTCAATCTCTCCTTTACTTCAATTATCTCAAGACATAAGAGAAATAGATGTAATTCCTATAATTCATTGTTCTGCGGGTGTTGGAAGAACTGGTACTTTCATAGCAATTGATCATTTGTTCCATAACCATAAGGATATTTATAAAGACTTACAATTTTCAGATGAATATAATCCAGATGAAGATCCGATTTTGAAAACAGTTGCTCTGCTAAGAAAGAATAGAATGATGATGGTACAAACAGTGTACCAGTATAATTTTTTATATGAATCCGCTCAAAGAATATTTAACGAGTGAGCGATATGAATCCTTTCGATGACATGGAGTCATTTTTAATATATTAATAACTAATTTATAAAAATATTTAAATAGGTAGTGCGATGTGGAGGGTGAGTTGTAGGTGGGTTGACCCTGTTTCTCTTGAACCCCTTCAATTAAGGATGGCAGATGTATACACAACGTGCTGGTATTTGAATACTTTTGTAAAATCAAGTAAGATAAGCCTCGAGAAGCATTTCCTCACATCGTAGATTTCATGATCCGTTCTCGGACACATAGTTTATTCTTCCAGTCAGTGTTGTCAGGTTACATTCAAAATAGTCTTAATGGCAATCTTGCAAAATGAAGGAGAATCTCTCTCTATCCCGAAATGGTCCTTAATGAGTACCTACATAAAGAACTAGTCGAGCACTGTATAATATAGAGATCAATGGCATATTTTACAGCAATCAATGGCGTACATGTGAATGTTAATTCCCTATATCAAGCCCAAGTGTGTAATTACTCAGTACAAATTTAAATCTCGTTACCTCAATCAGTTACTTGAAAGCCTAGGAATAGAGACATAATACTCAATTCATGATTCCATTTTCAATCAAACTCTCCTGTAAGTTTAATTCAAAACCACCGATTCAACTAATGCATGCTGCCAATTGCAGTTATTTTCCAAGAAACTTGACAATTATATCTACAACTCAAGCGAACCATTGAACCCTAATTACATACTCTCTTACACACTCAATTGCTCACGTTTAAACATCCCCAAATGGCTGCAAATCATTCACTCCCCTCATTACTGTCCGGGTAACCAGATCACACCTTTTGAATCATGTGTAATTCTCAGACCAACTCAGAAAATGGGGAACACAAAGCAAAGCCAATTTTTGTTACACTAAAATCCATCGTGAAAATTTTTCTACCCGCAGAGGTATATATGAAAAGTTGAAATTTTTTAGTTTTCCTCCTACCTTTTTCTTCTTCTTAACATAATTAAATAATGGCTGAAGGTGTTTTCCCAGGTGCTATCGGTATCGATTTAGGTACCACTTACTCTTGTGTTGCTACATATGACTCTGCTGTTGAAATCATTGCCAACGAGCAAGGTAACAGAGTTACTCCATCCTTCGTCGCTTTCACTAACGAAGAAAGATTAATTGGTGATGCTGCTAAGAATCAAGCTGCTTTAAACCCAAAGAACACTGTTTTCGATGCTAAGCGTTTAATTGGACGTGCTTTCGATGATGAATCCGTTCAAAAGGATATCAAGTCATGGCCATTCAAGGTCGTTGACCACAACGGTAACCCAAACATTGAAGTTCAATATTTGGAAGAAACCAAGACCTTCTCTCCACAAGAAATTTCTTCTATGGTTTTAACCAAGATGAAGGAAATTGCTGAAGCTAAGATTGGTAAAAAAGTTGAAAAGGCAGTTGTTACTGTCCCAGCTTATTTCAATGATGCTCAAAGACAAGCTACCAAGGATGCTGGTGCCATTGCTGGTTTAAACGTTTTAAGAATTATTAACGAACCAACTGCCGCTGCTATTGCTTACGGTTTAGGTGCTGGTAAATCTGAAAAGGAAAGAAACGTCTTGATCTTCGATTTAGGTGGTGGAACTTTCGATGTTTCTTTGTTGAACATCACTGGTGGTGTTTTCACCGTCAAGGCTACCGCTGGTGATACTCACTTGGGTGGTCAAGATTTCGATACCAACTTGTTAGATTTCTTCAAGAAGGACTTCGAAAAGAAGACCGGTAAAGATATTTCCGCTGATCCAAGAGCCTTAAGAAGATTGAGAACTGCTTGTGAACGTGCTAAGAGATCTTTATCTTCTGTCACTCAAACAACTGTTGAAGTTGACTCTTTATTCGATGGTGAAGATTTCTCCACTCAAATTACCAGAGCCAGATTCGAAGACATTAACTCTGCTTTGTTCAAGTCTACCTTGGACCCAGTTGAACAAGTCTTGAAAGATGCTAAGATTGCCAAGTCAGGAGTTGACGAAGTTGTCCTTGTCGGTGGTTCTACCAGAATTCCAAAGGTCCAAAAGTTGTTATCTGACTTCTTTGATGGTAAAGCTTTAGAAAAGTCTATTAACCCTGATGAAGCTGTTGCCTACGGTGCTGCCGTCCAAGGTGCCATCTTAACTGGTCAATCTACTTCTGAAGACACCAAGGACTTGTTATTATTGGATGTTATCCCATTATCTTTGGGTGTTGCCATGCAAGGTAACGTTTTTGCTCCAGTTGTCCCAAGAAACACCACTGTTCCAACTATTAAGAGAAGAACTTTCACCACTGTTGCTGACCACCAAACCACCGTTCAATTCCCAGTTTACCAAGGTGAACGTGTGAACTGTTCCGAAAACACCTTATTAGGTGAATTCGACTTGAAGAACATTCCACCAATGCAAGCTGGTGAACCAGTCTTGGAAGCTATCTTTGAAGTTGACGCTAACGGAATCTTGAAGGTCACTGCCCTTGAAAAGTCCACTGGTAGATCTGCTAACATCACCATTTCTAACTCTATCGGTAGATTATCTTCTGATGAAATTGAAAAGATGATCACTGATGCTGAAAAGTTCAAGTCCTCTGACGATGCTTTCGCCAAGAGACACGAACAAAAACAAAAGTTGGAAGCTTACGTTGCCTCTGTTGAGTCAACTGTTACCGACCCAGTTTTATCTGCCAAGTTAAAGAAATCTGCTAAGGACAAGATCGAAGCTGCTTTATCTGATGCTTTACAAACCTTGGAAATTGAAGATTCTACCACTGATGATTACAGAAAGGCCGAATTAGGATTGAAGCGTGCCGTCACCAGAGGTATGGCTACCCGTTAAACATGCTAAGTATATAAACCTAGTATATTTGTACAAAATAATATAAAGAAACCTTTTAATGTGAGTAGAGCTGTTCGATTGCAGTACACGAGAGTCTGAGAGTGTCGCCATGATAAAATAAAGCATGAGATGTAAGAGCATGAGGGTCATAAAGTCAGCCAACCCAGATGAGGATGTCAATGTCTACTTGAAATAAGGTAACAAAATTCTATTAAATATGCGAAATTCTATCTATTCGTCCAAGATGAAGTTACCTAGTTTATCCATCTTCAATTTACCACCAGTTGACAAAGCTTTTATAATCTTTTCATTTTCTTCTGTAAGGTCTTCGACTTCATCTTCTGATTCTTCTTCCAGCAATTCTTCTTCGTCAGATTCATATTCTTCGTCATCTTCAGCATCTTCATCACCTTCGGCCCCGGAGCGGTTTTCAAGATCATCTTCACCTTCGTGCAATCTCATACCTTGAAGAGCCTTCTCTAATTCCAAATCTTCCTTTCTAGCCTTTTTAGTCTTTCTAGTATACCCAGATGCTTGCACCTCTACGTCTAAGCTTTTTATTCTGACCACATCTCTTTTGAAGTTTGGGTAAGCATATTTGTAACCATCACCGTATCCGTCAGTATCTAACATTGTAGGATCATTTTGAGGCTTGTATCTGAACTTCTTTTCGAAGAAGGCCCTAACACCCTCTACATCCCTATCAAAGTACAGGTTTGCGTCGACATGGTCAATTGAGACACATTGTGGGAAATCGATAACTACGAAGTCAAACTCCTTTCCAACAGCTTCTTCTTTATCCCGTATTATAATGTTGAATTCATTGAAATCACAATGAATTAAACCATGATTTCCTAATTTGACAATGAAATTCATCAAATCAGAATATAATTTACGGAAATTATCATGTGTTCTTAAATGCTTCATTGGAATACCTTTAATCCACTCCATCATTACAATATGTCTAGAATAATCATATGGAATAGGTACAACAAACCCGTTATTGTACAAGATAGTCATGAAATCGAACTCCTTGTTTGCTGCAAGTCTACTCAAGAACATCCATCCCGAATTCTGATTGTTTCTCAAGTAATCACGGTTATTCTTCACCGTTTTGAAAGAGGTTCTACCCAATCTATGTATCTTTAATACCTTTTGATTTCCATGGGTATCACTTACGGAGTAAATATCAGACTCTTTACCAACACCAATAGTAGTGCCAACTGCGTATAATGTTTCTCTATTCAACATGGATTTCAATGCTAAATAATCGTAACCGTTATATGTTAATCTAAAACCATCATAACTGGCATTTCTTAATCTTGAAATTAGTTTCAATTTAGCTAAATCACCAATTGTTCTATTGGTACCTGTTGGTGATTTGAGTCCACCTAAACTGTGAATTAAGGAAGTTGGTACTAATTCATGATTACGGGAACCGATTTCAACGGCTTGAAGCACGCGGAAATCGTCCGGTGTGAGATACCTCATTTGGGTGGTGTCTAACTTCATGGCTGATTCCGATGTTTAAGTTAATTTTTTTAATAACCATCCTCATCTCAGTTTTTTTTCGCACTAGACTCCAGAAAAACCCCCGTTTGCAGAGTAGCCACCCCCTAAGTTGTGCGACTTTACTTTGCACCCAAACACACAACAAATTTTTTGAAATAGTAAACAATGGATGGTATCATTTAGAAGATTCCCAAGGAGGAGAAGGTCAACTAAAAGACCTAGAGTATCCAAACAGAAATACAATCGGAATGCTCAAGGTCAAGCATTTGAATTGCTGATAGATAAATCTTCGGTTACAATTAATCCCACTCATAGCTGGTTTGGCATTCCTCCTTTAGCTGAAAACAATATAAACCCACAACCAAAGAAGCCGAGGAAAATGCCCTCGTTGAAGGCAATATGTGCTGAATCTTTGGCAAGAAATGCAGACTTATTGGAAGTAGAACATCTTTCAGAAGCACCTTGGGAGTGTTGGCTTCTAGTATGGGAAAAGATATTGGAATCTTTCAATGACACATTTCGGATATACTCATTATTTGCCAGTAAGTTTTCACATTCACCTAGATTCAAGGCTCACAAAATAACTCTGGGAGTCGCCTTAGGAAGTACAGATGAGGTTTTCAAACTACAACTACTACGAAGTAATGGAATCTCAGCACTGAGAATTCCAAATTGTAAAAACTATAGAGTGGAAAACGTATTTCGCAATATAAAGCTAGAGTCTGTTATCTCAGAATTGATCACATTAAAGCCATTGACCCTTCTTGACGTGTCTGCAGTTGAATTTACAAATCATGACTATTATATGTTATTCAACTTCCCTCGACTAATTGCACTAGACGTTTCTAGGACAAAATTTGTAGACGATCAGTACATCCACAACATGGCGCAAAGCATGATATCAGAGGGAAAACTACCCCTATTGACTACATTGAATCTTACAAACTGTCACAACTTAACTCAGAGAGGCATAATGGAACTTTTGCAAGAGGGCACGAATTTATCGTATATTGAGTGTGACCACGCACTTGAGCTTTCCCCAAGTTTGGTTGGTGGCCAGCGTTATGTAGTTGGCACCAAGTGGTTCCAGATTGATCAAGAAATCGCAGAGTTGGCCATTATTGGAAGATTACCATTAGGATTGAAAATGCATGCACTTTTCAAGTACTTTTCAAAATCTGTGGACGCAAATGAAGCTTTTCTACTAAAAGACACACTAGATATAATGGTACAGCCACTGTCCTTTGACTTCAATTTAGATCAGGATACTAAAATAAAACTTCTACAGCAAGCTTGGAAGGCCCGCACTCATAAGAGAAACATGCCAAATCTTCCTTTGAAGTCATTTGCATATTTTTACAACTCCAGGCACACTGTGGTTGAGCCAAAGCTTGAAAAGGTGGTGAAGCAAGAAGTATCATCTCAAGTAGCTAAAAGACCGTCAGAAGATACACTACGAAAGGTCAAGAGGAGAATAGTAGCGGATGCTAAATCGTTTTTTGGTTAGACATTATTTATTAGTTAGTTTACAATTGCATTGAAATTTAGATTATGTAGAATTACTCAGTATATCTAAATCCATTTCTCCCGGAAATAGCTTGGAGATTGTCTGTAGCTTCGGGAGACTTCTTACTATTAAGCAACGCCAACAAATTCTGTCCCTGTGTATTCGAGTTTATATGCTGAATAGGTTGTGGATTTTCGTGTACAGTTTGCTGCTGATGCTGCTGAGTAGGTTGTATATCACTCAAAAGCTCACCGGACTTTAAGAGTCTAATCTTCTTCTTCGGCTCTTCGTAGTACGTTTGAACGGGAACATTAGGCTCTTGGTAGGTTTGATGGGAGTATTCATCTTCCTCATCACTTGCAATGTCGAAATTAAATTTATCTTGGAAATTGTTATTCAATTCCTCAGCATCATCAAATTCATGGAAATCGTCAAAATTTTCGAAATCTTCAAAGTTATCTGAATCGTGTTGCAAATCTTCTTGGCGTGGAATAATCTCTTGAGCCGTAAGAAGCAGCACCGGCGGAGCAGAAATTGGGTTCTTTTTGAGTAATCCCAACAACTCGGCCGAAGGATTAGTCTTTTCCTTGGGCTTTAATAAATCTAAAATACCCTGTGCCAGTGTTGATGGCTGTCTAGGCTTTGGCTGCTGAGGCTTGTTCAAGATGCTCAAAATTTCCAATGATTCCTTTTTGCTTTGAGAATCATCAGACCTCTTCAAGAGGGTGAGCTTCTTACCTGGCTCACCAACTAACCCGAACCCTGCGGGGCTGGAGAGCCTCAAAGAAGCTTCAAGTTCGTTTGATGCCTGATGGGAGTTGGCACTCTGGTTGAAGTATTGGGATGGGCTTTGTAAGGACGGAGATTGCGCATTGATCGGTTGTGTATGAGCTTGCTGTTGAGCATGTGGTTGTTGATGTGGCTGACCAATTAAGCTATTGAATTGCAGCAGTTGCAGCGGAGAAGTAACTGACTTCTTATTCAAAATACTTAAAAACGAAGCGGAAGCGGCACGGGAGCCAGATGTTGAGCTCTGAGAAATGTTTGGAAAATCACTAGAGCTTTCAGAATCGTCTTCAAAGTTAGACTCCACGGAGGAATCAAGCTTATTCTTATTCAATAAGTTTAAGATGTTTTGTGAGGCAGCAGCTGGAGTTTCTTTCTTGTTGAATATACTTAATAAACTTTGAGCTTTGGATCTGTTATTTTGTATGTTTAAGACTTCATCACTAGTTTTCGCCTCTGTTGCCAGTGACTTTTTCTTGCTATTGAGAATGGACAACAATTCCTTGGTATTTGCTTCCGAATATTTACGATTGGTGAAAACCAGAGGCTTACTCAAACTTTGGGGAGTTGGTTGGTGGTTCAATGGATCACGATCAGGTGAAGCAAGTAATGCTGGCGGTGAGTACAATTGCTGGTTTGGTGGAGTAGGTGTAAGGTAGCTTGTTGGGTAACCTGGATGATGTTGGCGCACAACACCATTTACAGGAGCATGAGACCCACTTGGAGGTGGAGGAGGCGGTGGAGGATGTTGACCATGGAATTGAGGATGTTGGAATGGAATTCCCGGAAACATTGGAGGCATGAATGGAGGTTGATAATAGTGGTGAATTTGGTTTTGTAAATGTTCTGGAACATGTGCGTTATGAGCATTTTCTCCACCAGGTGTAACCTTTTGTAATATATTCAATAGCTCTCTACCAGCATCCAAATCTTGTTTTGGAGCAGGAGAGATACCGAGATATTCTTTCAACTTCAATTCTGTTTGGTATAAAGAATCTTCTTCACTAACAAGACCCTTGTTTTTAGTTATCCATTTAAGCATTGGTTTCAAAACAGTACCTACAATGAAATAGCCATTTGGACTGGATTTAATTTTTTTGGATATAGATTTTATATCATGCCATTCAATTTTTGCAATTTCATTCCTAACCAATGGTTGGAAATTGAAGTCTTCTGGGACATTTTTAATTAGATAAATTTTATAATTCTTACCTTTAATTGTTCTTTCAACGACGTCTTGTTCATTGATCAAAGAAGAAACATTAAAACCCGTTTCTTCTTCGGCTTCTCTTACAGCACAATCGATATCTGATTCATCTTTTGAAATCTTACCTCTAGGAAAAGACCAGGTGTTTGATTCGGTACCTTTAAGTAATACTAATCTTGTTAAGTCTTTGTTAAATAATGCAACTCCTCTAACTGGAATTGTTGATTTGTATTTCCCAAACCTTGCGAGTGCATCTGATGGATCACCCCATTTCCATATCAATGGACACTTTTCTAATACCTTAGATGCAAATAGTTTCATTTTCATATTCGGTAAATATGGATTCAATTGCTTTACAAAATCTGTATAGAACCATTGAGCTTCTTCGACTTGGAAGAACACACGTTCTATCGATGATAAATCTTCGCTAGGCACATTAGCTACAAATCTTACTAATAGATCTTCTAGCACATGGTCGACTGTTTGATTAGCCAATCCATCTTGTAATTGTATTGACATGTTTGATTTATCTCTCTCCTTTTAATGTTGATTATGCTTTTTTTTGTTCGTTCAAATAAAAATCCTATAGTGAGAAAATCCATCTGATAAACAGAGGATGAACTTTACTAGAGGATTCCACAGGACATGCGTTAGGAATGCACCAAGATTCACAACAACATTAAAGGAAGCTGCCAAACCTCCTTTAACCAAATCCGTAGTGATAGATAAACCATTTGGTTTGGATCAACCACTATTGCTTAATCATAAGATAATGGAAACTTTTCAATTGAGTAAAATCAAGCATGAATTATTCAGTGCCGAAGCAAGAGAAAGGAGACAACTCAAATTGGACTATGAAATTGTTCATTCTCCATTTTATGAGAGTAAATCATTTTTAAATACTAATGGTAAGATCTTTACCCCACCAATATCTTATTTTAGAGCGGATAAGTCAAAATACTTCCCCGATTTCACCTCGAAGACTTTAAATGGAGATGAGACAAGTATGTTTGATGTGTTATCAAGAGCTAAAGTGAGCATTGTGAGGTTATATTCTACAATGTCTGGTGAAAAGTGTGTCAATACTTATTTTGAAGTAGATGGAAATAACTATGCAAAGGGTGAGTACGAGCAGTTTCATAAGGATCATCCTCAATCACAAATTATAGATATAAATATCCCAAATAATTGGGCCAAAGGGTTTATGATCAATCTTTCGAAACTGTCAATTAAGAAACTGATCCCAAAGGAAAGACATGCACTGTATTTCATATTACCTGAACATATACTACAATATGATATCAGAAGAAAATTGCACTGTGACAACATGTGTTCTGGTTATATTTACTTAATTGACCAGAGTGGTAGAGTAAGATGGGCAACAAGTGGTTATTCTACCGCGGAGGAGTTAAAATTAATGTGGAAGTGTGTTAGTGGGTTAGAAAAAGAGCAGGTTTGAGTGTATATGTAAATAGATAAAGGAAAAATACAACAACTACTTAACTCCAGTTCGGCAGCGTGCGCTCATACTAAGATAGAATATTTAGATGTAATACAAAGAACATTAATAGCCATGCATCTCGTAAATATACGAGGCATGCTTTAAAATAGGGCTTCAGCCCTAATTGCTACATGCAGTCCTTAACATTCTTTTTTGGTAGCGCCGCAAACATCGCGACCTACCAGTGTGGTAAAATTTTTCAGATTCAAGGTTTTTTTTGGTTAACAACGTCGATAACAAACATGTCTGCTCCAATCAACAAGGAAAAAGGTGAACAACAACAAGAAGAATTCTTAAAGATCAGAATTACTTTAACTTCTACCAAGGTCAAGCAATTGGAAAACGTTTCTAACAACATTATTAGAAACGCTGCCCAACATGACTTAGTCAAGAAGGGACCTGTTAGAATGCCAACCAAGGTTTTAAAGATCACCACCAGAAAGACCCCTAATGGTGAAGGTTCTAAGACTTGGGATTCTTATGAAATGAGAATCCACAAGAGAGTTATTGACTTACAAGCTCCTGCTGCTATTGTCAAGAGAATCACTCAAATCACTGTTGAAGCTGGTGTTGACATTGAAGTCTCCATTGCTGCTTAAATTAGTTAATTTTTAATTATCTTCCATTTACAGCAATCCTATAATGAATTAGTTGATACTGAATGCTCTAGGCTTGCCGTGTATCGAGAGGTACACAGACGTTGCGGTAGTTGATATCAGGATTTGGTAATGATATATAATTTATAGGAATCGAATACAATTAATGTGAATTGTGATGTAGTGTATGAATTTGTCATTCGTAGAGTAAGTGTATGGATCAGGATCGCAACGTTATTTTCTCCATATGTCTAACCAAGGAACGGTTTTGTGAGCGTAGAAGTACAATCACGAGCATTAAATCTATACTCACACACTTGACGGTCCATGCCAGTACTATATTCACGGCTGTAAATAAGCTTGATATTTACTGCGAATGATGGTAACGGAATATACTAGTTGTTGTGTATTTTACAGTAACAACGATTTTCTTAGGTATCCATTAGTTCTTGGGGTGTCGCAAGAATCACCCTTCCTAGGATTTTGTGGGGTAAAACCATGGCTACTTTGATCTTATAACATTTCTTCGGACGGTACTTGTGTTGAGCCACGTAAATGAGTGGGCAATTCTGGACCTTGACAGAAAGATAAGGTTAAGAAGAGAAGCATCAACGGAGAGGCAATTTTACACTTATCTATTACAGGATCAAGTTCACTCTAATGTGCCCCAACCCATCAAAAAAACCACACGAAGGCCAATTCTTACTGTATTACTCATATCCGGATCACCCACGGTAACAATAGCAACCAATTATGGGCCCAATCATGTCCTCTCACAAATCCTAGTCAATGGCAATTTCTCTGAGGCACATCTTTTTTCTATCTCCACTAAAATTGTAGCTAAATAAAATTGGCACTTGTAACGAGCAAGGGGCGTTTATAAAGCAAACAACATTACGCTCAATATTCCATTATTAGTTTTATTTATTATAATGTTTGTTCTTTCAGTTAAGCCGCGTCTATTATACATATCAAGTCGACAATTACAACGAATGAGTGGTCAATTAGTTCATCTGAGACGTAATTTAATTACTGTTGTTAACAAACAGTCGAAACTTAAGAGAAATGTTGCAATTGTTTCTGGAATGGTTATCGTTGGGTCATATATTTCATTCAACCAATCCAGATATTATAATTTAGATACATTACCAAACGGCAGTGGTAAGAATAACAAATTAATAGAATCCGGAGGATTCATTGATAACTCCCCCATCAATACAAATAAATTTTACAGCTCAACAACAAATTCCCTTCAGCAAAAGAATAGTATCAGTAATCAACAGCATAAAGAAGGAGTATTTCTATTAAATGAGGATCAAGTAAGCGCAAAGTTGAGACAATTTGAAGAAAGTTATTTGGTAAATAGAGGTAAAGGAGTTACTAGATACGATGTATGTCAATTAGCACTGAATTCTCCTATTGAAGATGATAGAGCAGAAGAAATCGTCCAAGTCCCGATTTTGAAAGATAATAACGTAAAAGCATTAACAGATTGGATGTTTTTTGGAGTTTTTGATGGTCATGGTGGTTGGACGACAAGTAGTAAATTAAGAGATCAATTCATTTCATATATTGTTCATGAATTAGGAACTATATTCAAACCCGCCAAAGAAAATGAACTGTTAAGGTATGTACCAAATAGTGCAACTATTGATCAAGCTATCAAGAATGGATTCCTTAAATTAGACCATGAAATCGTCAATAAGAACATAGAAAAATTACTTAATGATAATAATAAAGCAAGAGCTGCCGAATTACTCATGCCTGCATTATCTGGTTCATGTGCATTACTCTCATTTTATGACACCAACCTGCAAATGCTTAAAGTTGCAGTAACAGGTGATTCAAGAGCTATTTTAGGATCTTTTAAAGATAACCATTGGACAGTACGTCAATTGAGTATCGATCAAACCGGGTCAAATCCAACCGAAGTTGCCCGTATTATCAGTGAACATCCAGATGAACCAAAGGTTATTAGAAATGGCCGTGTATTGGGGAATTTGGAACCAACCAGAGCATTTGGTGATTGTCGTTATAAATTACCTGCTCTGATTCAAGAACGCATTTACAAACAGTTTTTTGGTAAACGTTTACCAAATCATTTACAGTCACCTCCATATGTGACAGCAGAACCAGTTATAACAACCACCAAAATCAATCCTGAAAATAATGACTTCTTGGTTATGGCTTCTGATGGATTATATGAAATGTTAACCAATGAAGAGATTGTAGGATTGGTGGTGAAATGGATGGAGAAAGAAAAGATTATCAAGCCACAAAAATCATTTTGGAACTTTTTTGGCTCTCTGGAAAACAAGTTGCCCCAGGTTTTAGATGTAACCAAGGATAAACTGTCCAAGAAGCCAATTCGTAGAACAAAGAATAACACAGGAAACTTTTTATTGGAAGATAGTAATGTTTCCACCCATTTGATAAGAAATGCATTATCTAATGGTGGTTCCAAAGAACAAACGGCTATGCTAATTCTGATTCCAACCCCTGTTGCGAGAAGGTATAGAGACGATTTGACAGTTACAGTAGTCTTTTTCGGTAATGATCCAAAAGGTGTTGATGAACTTGGAAAATTAGAAATAAATGCTAACGCTACAGCTGGTGGCATAGATGCATCCAAGCCAAAATTGTAGTTGTCTCAAAAAGATATGAATGATAGACTTATATGATTGTTAGTATATTTTTGTTGATATTCACAGAGAGATGTTTATATGTTCAATAAATTTCAATTCTACTCATACTTGGATGTAGTTGTAGTACGCAAGCCGAAATGGGTGTAAAAATTCCTCGCTATAAATTTTATATATGCATGTGGGATTAAAATATCATTCATAAGCATTAACTTTGCCCTTGCTTACCCCGAAAAAAATTCAGCGGGGGAATTTTTACTTACCGAGTAAGCTAGATCGAATAAAGTAATGACAGACAAAGCAGAAGAGCCTAAGGCCGTTGAAGCCGTAACAGCACCAATAGAGGCATTGGAAGATAATACAAAGCCTTCACCAACCAAAGATGATGATTTAGATGATTTAGATGATTTACTTGATGATTTTGCTGACGAGATTCTCTCTAAACCTCCTGGTTCCGCCGTTCCAGCTGATGCCGAATCAAAAGCTGTCGACGAACCACTTAATGCTGAATTCAAAACAGGAATTGAAGAATTGATCAAGGATCTCAAGATTGAAGATCCTGACACTCAGCTTCAATTTGAAGAATTGGTCAAACAATTCGAAGTCAACCACAGAGAAGAAGCTGAAACCGAAGCAAAGAAGCCAGCCAATTTTGAATATGTTATGAAGGAAACAATGGAACGTTTGAAGAAATCAGGTGAAACTGTAGATGAAAAGATAAAGAACGACCCATCAGGTGGTAATCCAGAAGATATGCTTACACAATTACTCGCAGGTTTGGGTGGAGCTGGTGGTGAAGGTGATGATCTTGATATGTCTAATTTGCTTGCCAATATGTTGGAGCAATTATCCTCCAAAGATGTACTTTATGAACCAATAAAAGACTTGAATGATAAATTCCCAGAATATTTACGTGACCATAAGGACAAAATCTCCCAAACTGAATATCAAAACTACACCAAACAATATGAAATTACTAACGATATTATTGCTATTTTCGACGCTCCTGGTTATGATGATGATAAGAAAGAAAACAGAGATAAGGTCAACACGTTATTGGAATCCTTGCAAGAATTGGGCCAACCTCCAACTGAGTTAATAGGTGATGCAGGAGACTTCCCATTATTTGGCGGAGGTGGAGGGGCTGCTGGCGGTGCCAATGGTTTGGACTTTGGTTCTGGAGACTTACCCCCAGGAATGGACAAAGAGTTGGAAGAAACTTGCAAGCAACAGTAGATTTACTGATATAATTAATAAAATAGTTTATTTATTTAATGTTATTCACAACGATTGCGAATCTTCTAAAATTAAGCAGTGTACAGAAGTTCCCTGTTGTGAGATTACTTTATTTCAATTCCACTTCTCTTTGCAAACTCTCTATAATAGTCCAACATATCTTCGGTAATACCTCTTGAGATACCCTTCAACGCATGATCAAAATGCTTTTTCTCAACAGTACTAGCAACTTGATCTTCCATCACAGCAGATAACCCTGCTTCTTGACACAACAATACAACCTCAGCACCAGAGCACCCATCTGTGGCTCTAGCTAATTCAGAAAGATCAACTTCGTCAGGATTCAAGTTGAACTTCTTAGTACCATTTGACAAGATCTGTAACCTTGCCTCATAATCTGGAGGTGCCACGTAAATATGACGATCTAATCTTCCTGGTCTCAATAATGCAGGGTCTATTTCGGTTGGTCTATTTGTTGCCGCAACTATCACCACACCCTTCAACTCTTCAATACCGTCAATTTCATTCAATAATGATGTCAATACATTCGATGAAGCTGTAGTGTTTGCAGAATCACGATCCCCAGAAATGGCATCAATTTCATCAAAAAATATGATCAGTGGCGATGCCGCCCTTGCTTTTCTGAAGATTTCCCTAATAGTACGTTCCGATTCACCCACGTATTTGTTGAAGATTTCAGGTCCCTTAACTGCTAAAAAGTTTAGGCCAGATTCTGTAGCTAATGCTTTTGCTGTAAGAGTTTTGGAGCAACCTGGAGGTCCATATAATAATACACCTTTAGGAGCCAGAACTCCCAATCTTTTGAAAGAATCAGCAGCTTGTAATGGTAATTGAACCACTTCAACCAACTTCTGCTTGAGCTCATGTTGGCCACCAATATCGGACCAGTATACTTTGGGCATTTCCAAAAAGATTTCTCTCATGGCAGATGGCACTATTTCTGGAAGAGCTTCCACGAGATCATCGAATGTTAGTTTGATTTGTGATTGTGGAATCAGGTCTTTCAAGCCTCTTTTAATAGCCTTCATGACTGACTCTCTACATAATGCAGTCAAGTCCGCGCCAACATAACCATGTGTTTTGGATGCAATATCACTAATTTCCTCCTCAGTGAGTTCAAACTTTTCCGGATTCATCCTCTCAAATTGTTTAATCAAAATATCGTTCCTTGCGTCTGCATCAGGAATTCCTATTTCAACTTCTTGATCGAATCTACCAGGTCTTCTCAACGATGGGTCAATTGTATTTGGTCTATTAGTTGCACCGACAACTACAATTCTCCCACTGTCACCCATTCCGTCCATCATAGTTAACATTGTAGCTACTACTCTAGATTCTGTCTCCCCTGAATCATCCGAACTACGGTTCGGCACTAGCGAATCGATCTCATCCATGAATACAATAGATGGCTGAAACTTTCTTGCTTCTATAAAGATGTCTCTGATAGCATTTTCGGTTTCACCCAAGTATTTAGATACAATCAGTGGGCCATTGACTGTGAGAACGTGAGCGTTAGTTTGATGTGCTACGCAACGCAAAAGCATAGTTTTTCCTGTCCCTGGAGGTCCGTGGAGTAATATACCTCGGGGTGGTGAGATACCGAAATCGGAGAATAATGTTGGATTATGCAAAGGTAATTCTATGGTGGATTGAAGTAGCGCAATTTGTTTAGATAAACCTCCAACTTGAATATAATCTATGACTGGAGGTAAGTGTGGGTATCTGCTACGTGAAGTAGACGTTGACGTACTTTTTAATATACTTGCCCCTGCAAAAATGTAGACTGGGGAGACAATATTTGAAGCATTTTCTTCTTCATCATCGAGTTTTAGTTTTCCTAAAGCTTCCGTGAGGTCATCCTCATTTATGTCAATAATATTCAAGGTTGAGTTAGGTAAATCCAATTGTAAGCCAGGGTATATTAATCCTGATTTATCAAGGGCCGAAACTATTGCTTCTTGATCCCATTGGGCTGGGTCTTCGCCATTGGATAAATGTACTGTGACATTCTTAGCGTATTGTGGTTGTTTACTAAATTTGACAAAATTAACTCTATCACCTAAAAGTAAACCTCCCAATTTTCTAAAGTTTTTTGATACTGTAATGACATTATGATCCAAAACGTCACCTGAGCCAGCAATTTCACCTACAATTCCAGCAGCGCCAGATTCGGTATTGGTTAAAAATACCAAATCACCTTGTTTCAATTCCAAGGCTTCGAGAATCTCCGTATGGATTTGGAATTTAGATACACCATTACCAACGTTTTTAGATTGTGGCCTAACAATAAAACTCTTTGGAAGCTTTATCTTCCTCTTTTCAGGGGCGCTTGGATCAGCAGAAGGTGTTGTGGTCTTCTTCTTTGAGGTTTTAGAAGACATCGAAGTTGCAAATACTTATTTTCTTTAGAATCCAATTTTTCCTGCGATGAAGAGAACCATGATGATACGACGGGTTAAGGTATCCAATAGATGTCTCTCAGATATATCAAGTATCATTCTGAAGAGCGACTTATACAGAGCAGATAAGCTACAGATGTCAACAAAGAAACCAGCTCCTCATGGATTTGCTCCTTCCTTATACACAAGATCGGGAACACAAATTGATCAACCAACAATCAACCGTAAGAGCTTTGGTGGCTCTGAAACTGCTGTACAAGAAGATTCAGCAATACAGGACTTTCTAGGAAATTCTTTTCCATTACTGGCGGAAGAAACCAAATCAATACGATGTGGATTAACAAGTAAATTATTAGAGTTAGGTCAAGATAGAGCCAAGAACACTTTTAAAGGAGTTTCCTTATACGAAACAGATAAGCTTAGGCAAATAGGAAAGTTGGTAATCAAGTTCCATTTAGATAATAATACGGTATTTGCTGGAAGACGTCATCTATCACTACCCTCCATTGATATCGAATCAGATTTGAAGATCTTTGCCCTGGATTCAAAACTCATACCACTATTCATGAGACAGAATCTGTTGTATAATAGTGTGATACCATATAGAGGAACTATGAAGTGGGGGCCCTACTCTTCGCAGGAAGAACATGATGAAATGAAATTAAGAATTTTTGAAAAGACTAGCATTGGTAGTTTTTACACTTTGATAGGCTTGATTTACTCAAAATTCGATAAACTGGATGTTATTCGATTTATTGATTCTAGGGTATTAGAAGGGGCGAATGGGTTGATTTATATAGCCTCGCAAAATCAAGATTTGTGATAATGTTCTAAACTATACCCTTTTAAGAATACACTAATGTTATTTATTTTAAACATGTAGTATGCAACGATATTTATTTTAAGAATATGCTGATGTATATAGTAATGCAATGATATCTATTTTAATTAATCTACAAATACAAAGAAGCACAGAAAACAATATCCCTCTTGATCTTCTCCTGCGCTTCTGACATCTTGGCATGCAATGACGAATCTCCGACAATTAATGCAGCGTTCTTTACCTCACGACAAATTTCATCTAATCTAGTGATGACTCTAACAATAGTACCTTCTGCTTCAGTTGTGATCAACATGATTTCTTTGAAGGACATTCCACGGGCCCACTCATAAACAACATTGACTAAAGCAAATCTCTTTCTCTCGCAAAACTCTTCTTCGTCTGTGGTTAATAAGACTTTCTTTTCAGAGAAGACATTGATCATCTTCTTGGCAAGTTCTTGGATCCTTTCCTTACCCTTTTCTAATCTAGGTGTAATGCAAGAAGGTTCAGGATCGTTGGTACGACCTTCGTAAACAAAGCAAGAGAGTAATGCTACAATTTCAGTTGCCTCAAAATCACCAAGGAAATTATCAAGAACCAACTCGGTAATCACCAATTCCCACCCAGAATTGACTTCACATGCTACTCTACCTTTCAACACAACATTATGTTGCTGGTCAATGAACCCCAAACTTTCTAAAACATCTAATCTTTGTTCATAATCAGGTAACAATTCCAAGTTTTCATCAGATAATGCCTTCTGCAATGTTTCAATTTCATTTTCAATTCGTTTCTGGTTTCTCAATTCACTGTATTGCTTCTTGAAATCTGGATGCACCAATACATTTGATTCGTTCAAATTTTCTAACATTTGTTGCCTCCTGGCGTTCAATTCGAAAAATGACAATTGAGTGACAAAAGTAAATGATACTTCTTCCCACTTATAAATCAATTGCAGAATGATATGGATTTGCAGTCTTGCTTCAGTTATGGCTTCGGCTTTGTTATTCAAAATATCCTTAATATTCGCTTTTAATGCGTACTTGCATACAAAATTGATATTAGCATAAGGTACTGATTCAACACGTAATTTCTCACTGAATTTGATTTTAGGAAAGTGCTCCCGTAAATAATCGGAAATCGGGATATACGGCAAATTTGAGATTTCACTGTCAAATTTGGATCCATGATCAAATGTCAAGGCCATTAATCCTTTACTGTCAACAGTACGAACAACAAACCCTACTCTAGGAGTGTCGTTATTGTTTCTGTAACAGATCAAACGACCAGTCTTGAAGACCTGATTACGCAAGGTTGGAATTTCTTGAACTTCCGAGATGATTTCACGATATATCTGCTCGTATTCCTCCACTTGGGAAAAGGTATCTACTAGTTCCTCTAATGGATAATCAGCTGACTGTTGTATCTTTACTGTCACCAATTCCTTAGTGAGGACTTCCACCTTTTTCTTGTTTTCAGGCATCAATACTTGTGCTGAATTTTCACTAAAGGAATGCTTGATCATTTCCTCAACTCTCAAGGCCTCAATTCTTAAAAGATTCAAAATCATGTTGTAAGTCAATCTGAATTGAGACAGTAATTTTGTAGGAGCTCCAAGAGTAACCTCCTTAAAGTCAGTAGCACTCAATGGTTGATTGTAACTCATAACAATAACAGTTCCAATTTTATCCAAACCTCTTCTACCTGCTCTACCGGACATTTGGGTAAATTCACCTGGTAGCAAATTACGGAAATTTGTACCATCATGCTTTCTTAAATTACCAAATACAACAGTTCTCGTAGGTAAATTCAACCCCATGGCGAAAGTTTCTGTTGCAAATAAAACCTTAACCAAGGTTTTAGCAAAAAGAATTTCGATACATTCTTTCACAATCGGTAACAATCCACCATGATGGACTGCAATTCCACGACTCAACATATCTCTAATTTTCACAATTTGGGGCAATTCACGATCTTCTTTCTTCAAACGAGACACAGCACGATCAACAAACATATGAATCTCTGATTTCTCGCGTGCATTGCAAAAGTCCACACTTCTTAAAGTATCAGCGTAGTCTTCACACTTCTTTTTCGAGAAAATAAATGCAACAGCAGGAAGCAAATCCTGCTTCTTCAATTGTTGAACCAAATTGATCCAAGTGTTCTTATTTGGACCATCACTGTTAAACAGACCGTAATTCTTTTTCAGAAGATTTCCTCTCGCCAGTCCTCCACCAGACTGTCCACCCCTATTTCCTCCTCTGGCTGAACCTCCCCTTCCTCCTCTGTTACCTCCTCTAGCAGAGCCTCCTGGGCCACCACGGCTGCCTGATCCCATTGTAGCCTTTGGAGTATCTTTATTCTTGCCTGTGGACTCAAGCAAATCTACATGCTTTTTAAATTCACCTTCTTGGAACTTTCGCTGATAGTCAACAACTTTAAACATCAGGTCCTTTGCTGAGATGAATATTTCCAACGGAACTGGTCTCTTTGGTGTTGATATGACATAAATATCCTTTTGCTTGGTTCTACCAACCCAGTTAGCAAATTCGTACGTGTTGGGCACTGTTGCTGAAAGCAAAACATATTTAACATGATCTGGTAACATAATAATTACCTCTTCCCATACCACACCACGTTCGGCATCGTTAACGTAATGCACTTCATCGAATATCACAAATTCGACATCTCTAATAAGATCTGCACCTCTATAAAGCATGGAACGCAAGACTTCAGTAGTCATGATAAGGCAGTTACCTTCTGGATTTATTTGCACATCACCCGTAATTAGACCGACATCAACATCTTTGAAATCCTCTTTAAAATCTCTAAACTTTTGATTCGACAATGCTTTGATAGGCGATGTGTAAATAGCCTTGGTCATATTTCTGGTGGCCATAGCAATAGCATATTCTGCTACTACAGTTTTACCTGCAGAGGTATGTGCTGCCACGAAAACAGAATCACCTTGCTCTAAATGGTATACAGCTTCCTTTTGGAAAGTATCCAACTCGAAGGGCCATTCTCTGGCCATGTTCGGTACTAACTCATTGAAATTTTCAATTTTATGATCAAGATCAACTACATGAGCCCAATTACGTTTCACTTCCTTTTCATGCTTCAAGTTACTTTTCATTGCTGAGTAATCCATGGAGACAATTCCATCGATCTCCTTGGAGTCGAACGGTATGCTGTCAGTTGCGACCTTTTCCTCGACTTCAACATTATCCCCAACAGAGAATTCGCCCACAGAATTAGCTTCATCAATGTGTAGTTCTTCAATTTGTGAAGGTAATTCAGCCAAGATATCTTCATCAGCTGCTGAATTATTCCCAAGATCCAAACCCCTAGTGAAACCTTGAGGAACATCGAATAAACCATATTCACTTTTGTGTAAATAAGCAGTATCATCAGTAGGAGGAATACCTTGTTGAGCCTTTGTGATTATACCACCTGGTTGAAATGGCAAGAAGCTTGTTTTCCCTTTAATTGATTCAGTTTTAGAAGTATATTTACGATTTATAGATAATGAATTCCCCGAATTAGCATTATCAATATCGGCTACACGAACTTCTTCATTATAACCAGAAATAGAACCTTCTATTCCAGATCTCTTGAAACGAAACAGGGTTCTACTTATTGGCTTTGGGAAGTTAAGTAAACCATCAAAGATTTTGTCTTTCTGTACATCTGGAGCTTCATGGACCAAATCTAATAGATACCATGGCAATTCATTTGGAGGTTCAAGCAAATCTCGTGCAAGATCAGCGTAACCGTCTACTGTTTCTATCGGCAGTTTAGTAATGCTTTTGGGGTCTATTTCAATGGCAACCGACATGTATGAAGATTTCACACCATATAAAATCTCATAAAATGTTGCAAAGGTCGTGCGTCGAATCCAAATTCTGTACTACAGTGGAGAAATCAAACACTTCAAAATCGAAACCTAACAACATGTCTCTCTGCAAGATAAGATTACAAGAGGAGAGGAAACAATGGAGGAAAGACCATCCATTTGGATTCTATGCTAAACCTCTAAAAGGGAATGATGGTGCACTTGATTTAACAAACTGGACTGCTGGAATACCTGGCAAACAAAATACTTTATGGGCAGATGCTGTATTCCCAATCTCTGTATCATTCCCCGAAGATTATCCTTCTAAGCCACCAAAGGTGAGGTTTCCAGCTGGATTCTATCATCCAAATGTATATCCAAGTGGCACTATATGTCTTTCCATCTTGAATGAGGAACAAGATTGGAGACCAGCTATTACTTTGAAACAGATTGTTTTGGGTATTCAAGAATTGTTGGATACTCCAAATCCAGATTCGCCAGCTCAGGAGCCTGCGTGGAAGGCTTTCTCCAAGGATAAGGCGATGTATGAGAAAAAGGTGAAAGAACAGTCCAAAAAGTATGCAGCGGCTACTTGAAAGTCCCTTTGGTCGTAACTCGCTATCACAGTTTTTGCAACGTAACGCAAAACTTCTGGCGCCATACAGTAATCGAGATGCCAACTGTGTAATCGGCGAGTGATCACGAAGTGGAAAAGAATTAATTGTACAGTAACTGATGTGTATAAATACTTAATGTAAAAGAACAAAAACTTTGTATTGAAGTCACAGAGAGTCCTGCACTCGTGTGAGATGTAGTAAATTACCTATAAACTATCCATAACTACGTAATAGAGCTTAACCCTAAACCAATATTACAACATTTTACCTAAAGCACAGACTTTGGTTGAAAAGTGAAAATCTCAACGCATAATATTTATCTTTATATCGAGCCGTCACAATATTTAACATCACTCTCATTCAAACTTCGTTCATTGCTTCGCGCTTGAGACCCATTCACTATCTTTTATCAAATCCCTACTCTTAGAAATAGATTCCCCAGTTGCTAATTCTCCCAATTGAGAAGTTCCCTTCTCCTTGTAGGTCGACACGGCAGGTATATCAGCTTTTATACGGCTCACTAATGTCAGGTAAGCTCTTGGTTCCAATTTGATCAATGTATGCAATGGAATAGACATCCATGGAGATTCTTCTTGAGGTACATTCATAAAGTATGCATATAGACATCTCAACACAGCTTGATGAGTAATGATCAATATATTTTCTTGTCTTTCTAATTCCATTATAATTGGTTCCAATCTGATTACTATATCTCTATAAGATTCTCCACCCCTGTAACGATATTCATATTTGTCATCATCACGAGCTTTGAAATCTTCAGGAAATTGTTGTTCAATTTCTTCATATGTCATTCCGTCACATTCTCCAGCATCTAACTCATCCAATGCTTTCCATTGTAACTTTTTCTTATATGGTAAGAAAGATGCGGTTTGTTGAGTTCTTTTTAAAGTGGATGTCCAAACTGTTAATGGTGTATCTTTCATTTCTTCACCAAGTGATTCATATACCAACTCTGGTAATTTCCTTGCGTATTGCCATCCACTTTCCAGCAAATCGATATCTCCGCCTATTTGACCTGTTAAGTTGAATGCGGATTCACCATGTCTTGAAAGCCAGATTTGTCTTGGTTTGATATGTAAGTTCATCACGTAATAAACAATACGTGATTCTAAATAACTTTCAATTCGATTTAAAATAATTTGTTCATTCACATTGACCAACTTAATAAACGTCAATTGAGAATCATTTGTTTTATCAAGTGGTTCATAAGTTTCTTCATAGAATTTGATTCTTTGTAAGAAGTCCAGGGTTGCAAACTCATTATCGGTATTAACATAATCCGGGGAAGTTGTTTTAACATCCAAAATATTTTGTAAAATTAAGTCGTCGTCATCACACCAACTTTCTAAGAACATTGGTTCAATTGAATTCTCTCTACACAACTTTAATATGAAATCTCTACGGTCTCTTGTCAGGTTTGTGGCATCTAAGATCCCTACAACACCATTTTCTTCGACAAACCATTTCATCATATCAATTGTTGCCAAGTTAATAGCTTCTCTTCTATAACCTAGCCCAACTTCATTATGAGGATCAAAGAATTCAGCATCAGCCAGTTCAGATTCAGGAACAATATGTCTTCTATAAGAACCGACGTTAAAACATTTGGAGTTGATCAGTAACCACAGCAAGTACCTAACAATCTTTTGGGCAATAAGTGATTTACCACGAGCTGGAAGTCCAACCATCACCACACAGACTCTAACATTTTCCACATGGGAAATCGAATAAACTGGCATCTAATTACTTAACCCCTTGTACAAATTTGTAAAGGTATAAATGAAAATTGTTATCAAGGAGAGAGTTACCCCAAAAAAAATCTAGCCTTTGAAAACAGGTCGGCTGCGATATTTGACGGGCAACATCACAATCGGCTACAAAGAGGGCTAACAATAGAAAGAAAATCGTGTGATCTATCAGGCAACAATTTTTAATGTACACGCTCATGTATGGACTCTTTCTATCGGATGCTCAATTACCAAATTGGTCACATCATTCAACCGACGAATTAGAACAATATTGTCCCTAATCCCGGACTACGTTGAAGTGTTGATTATGTCATGTCTTGGTAAGCAACTCTAAATGGTTAGGCTTTAACTAGGATTATGTAAGCTCTCCTTTTTTTGCCCTAAATCTTTTTGATTAAACTGTGAGGCATTTTGAAATTAGACCCAATATGAGACGTATTCTTAATAGATCAGGTAGTCTGAGTAGTCAGAAGGAACCTGCTCGTGGAGAAATATCCCCAAGAAGAAGCACTAGCACCAACGGATCCCGTGATTCCATCGATGATTTACAGCCTATGTTTGAGGAAAGACTTACAACTACAGAAGGAGGTAGTTTCTTCACTAATGATCCTAATCTTAATATGAATCCAAGGATTATTGAGAGTAAACCATCGTCATTGTATACAAAAGATTCCGATTACATGGGAAAGTCTATATTTTCAAGAAGTAGAAAGACTTTTTCAACTAAACAATCAAGTTATTCAGTTCCAGATAATAAGCAACAAACACTGTCTTCATTTACTCTGCAACCTTTACAAATCTTGTCACTTCAAGATGAACTGGGCAGAAGAGAAGAGGGAAAGTCTCCTTTTGAGAGTGCTTCAGATAAACTTAAACAAGTTTATGATGACTTAGCTTATATAATGAATCAGTATAATAGCTCGTCTATAAATTTAACAACTGCTGTTGTGAATTCTATTGAGTGCTTCAAGAATTTCAACACCTTCATTGAAAAATTCCCGCTTGAAGAATGGAACTTCACAAGTTATAATAACACTTCTGTTCGTAAGATAATCAAGATTTACTTGCATTTTTACGACAATTTGTTAAATGACGAAGTTTACATAAAATTGAAATTACTCTTGGTCAAGAATTTTAATGACTTTGCACAAACATTAAATTCAAATGATGATTCACAATACAATAATTCAGATAATCAATATCAGTTCCAAACCATTGTTAAACCCAGGAACTTTGCAATCGGAAACAATGATGGGCTTTCTTTACCAAATGAAGATGTTTTGTTAAGGATCATTGACAAAATCTCAACAACTAGTATCAGTGTAAAAGAACAAAATGGTTCATTCATTGCTCCGATTGCAAGAGGAATAAATTCTAACTTGAACATTTTATGTCTTTATTTTGGATACCCTAATCCTTCTGATTATCATAAGAAGTTAGTTCAAAGCTTACATGGATTATATGACGATATTCACATTGTTCTTACAAAAAATCAAATTGAATTAGCAAGTACTGCTGACCTTGCTCATCAAACAAGTACAAGCAAGTTAGCCCCTAATCCGATTTCAAAATTGGCAAACTTATACTCCAAAGATAAATCAAAATTGAAAGGAAAGGAAATTTCGCAGCCAATTTTAAATCAACCACTCCCTCAACAACAGCAATCACAAGCAACTAAATTTAAGTTGCCTTTCCGTATACCCACCGATCCGGAAAGTCCTCCAATTTCGCTCTCGCTCTCAATTGAGAATTCAACAAGAACCTCAGGTACAATGGGTGGATACATCTATCCTATTATTGATATCAAAAAACAACCACAATTGGAATCCTACTCAAACTCTAAGTTTGCTATATCTTGCGGTCATGTTTGTTTGGATACAACCACTGGTACAACCACAACAACCGAGTACCCTCATGTATCTGCCCCTTCATCGGTTTTGATTTCGCTTTACAAACAAGCTTTATCTGCCCAGTATCAAAAGGTATTGAATAGTGGACAAGATGACTATTTTGTTGCAGAGCTGGCTGCTGCATACGGATCTGTCATCAAACAAGTTGAAGATATGTTTCCTATGAAGCGCGTAAAGGTTGTGGATCCAAAAACAAAACAAGAAAAATACGAATTCAGAAATTTACCAGTCAACAGGTTTGGTCAAATTATTTGGGGTGAAAGAACTTTAATTAATACATCTAAAGAAGGGTCCACACAGGAGAAAAAATTGTCTGATTTGGCAATTATCAAGGTTAATAAAACTTTGAAGTGTGACCAAAACTATCTTGGTGATGATGTTCCATTTAATGAGTTTGATCCGGCATTAATGTTTGATAACTTATACGTTAGGGCGGTCATTAATTTACAAAGACAATCTCCTAAGAATTTGGATTTAGATATTGAGGAAGTCGATTCACAAATTTCAGATAAACCACAAGATTCATATAATGGGTTATCAGTTTTTAAGTTTGGTTCTACCACCAAGTACACAAGGGGTAATCTCAATGGTATCAAGTTGGTTTACTGGTTGGATGGTGCCATTCATTCCTCTGAATTTATTGTCAATTCTATTGAACACAATGCTAGTTTTGCCGCAGGCGGTGACAGTGGTTCTTGGGTTTTAACAAAATTAGAAGACATAGAACCGCAATCGAAAGGACTTGGTGTTTTAGGAATGTTGCATCTGTACGATGGTGAATTCAAGCAATTCGGGCTATTTACACCAATGTGCGAGATATTGGAAAGATTACAAGAGGTTACAGGTATAAAATGGGGAGTAGTTGGTGTTGCTCCTGAAAAAGGTAAGGATGAGGAACACGATGATGTTCATAGTTTAGATTCCGGGTTTAGTAGTGATGGATCAGGAGTAGATTAGTATATGAAAGCAATTAATATGGAAGTTTTGCAGGCGGTGTAGTTTGTGTTGTATTAATGAGCTACTGTAGGTGTTCTTCTGAATTACCTTAGGATTTCTCTTGAGTTACTGTGAAATCTCTTGAGTTACTGTAGAATTCTCTTGAGTTACCGTAGAATTCTCTTGAGTTACCGTAGAATTCTGATAATTTCATATTTGCAATCACTTGTTGATCGCACGCACCAAATAATTCTTAGATAAACTCAACCAAGCACACACAACGAATTCACAACATGTCAGGAAGAGGTGGTAAAGCTCTCACAATTCTTGCGGTTTCGGTATTGAGTTGGTACTCGGCAGTTAAGTTCTGGAAACCTATTGTTGTGGATCAACTTAAAAAGGATGGTGCATTACGTACAGATATGGAGATCGAGGTCAATGATGATGATCAACCGAAATCTTGGGAAGATTTGAAGCATTCTTTCAAGAGTGTTATACATCCTGATAAGAAGGTTGAATGGGATAAACAAAGGAATTTAGAAAGGAATTTGAAATTGTTAGCCCAAGTCAAATTGGAGCAAGATCAAGCTAAACAGGAGAAGTTGTCTGAGCAAAGTAAAGAGTAGTACAGTGTAAAGAGTAGTTCTCGGGCAACATTTGGACAAAACAGTGACGTAGATGTCATGATTTCAAAACGAAGAGACCAATAGGTCTCATAGGATATCTGAAATGAACATAAAAATAAGGTAAATAGTAACATACATTCAGGTGTTTTTCAATGTAGATACTACAATTCGAATACTCTATCGTAATCAATCGCCCAAGCATCGAAAGATTATCCGACTTCTCCACAATTCAAAATCTAAACTCCTCAGTCTTACTCGCGATGCCAAAAATTTTTGGCGTTATAAAATTTCACTCAGCTCATCTCGAATACAAACATGGGAAAGCTCAAGAAAAGAAGTAAGAACAACAAGTCTAGGGTAAACCCTCTCAAGGGAAAATCCACGGATAATTCGAAAGACGAAAGTACCAGACAAACCAAAGTTTTACCTTTGATTGAAAAGTTATCAAGTACTATTTCAAATGATAAGCTGATGGCACTTGGTGCAATTACAGTCTTAACCGATGATCCTCGTTTAAGGCAGTTGTTCTTGAAAGAGAAATTAGTCAGCATTATAATGGAGCAATGCTTGAATGATTCCAGTGATGAAATTGTTGTTGAATCCTTTGGACTCTTGAGAAATCTAGGAATTGAAGAAGGGTATGAAGTTTTGATTCATTATTGGAGATCTGGAATTTGGACCAGTATCGACGCTGCAATTAAAAAGATCCAAACCTCTTACAGCTTCTTAATTGAAAATAATAATCCCGTAGACAAGGATAAATCAAAGTTGCAATTATTATTTGACTTTACAGAAAACATCTTATCATTGATTGTTACAATTGCTTGTGGTTCAGAAGACTTGTTTTCTCAAGTTCTCTCCAAGATAGATCCAATTTTATTGTTCGTATCAGCTATGATCAAGAACCAAGTTGGAACAGGATCATTCAAAGTGTCCAATCAACTATTCATTGCTTTAATTGAATTCATTTATGAGTTTTCAATTGAATCAGATGAATTCATTCAAAAAGCAAACTTTGATTATGAATCAGTTCAATCATATTTGGTAAATACTCCAGCTTTAGCGCAAACGACAGCGGGTGGTTTGATTCAAGTATACCTCGAAGGTACTAAGTTTAATAATTTGGAAATTGCAGGTCATATTGTACCTGTAGAAGAATCCTTAACTATTACATCAAACGCACTTACTTCAATAAACTTAGCTTTATTGAAAGAGAATATCATTAAGTTTGCAAATCCAGACAATTCGAAACCTATTGTGAAAGACGATTCTACAATCATTAAAGAATTGAATAAAGACACCAAAGAAAAGAACCAAGTCAAGCATGAATTATCTACTATAGAAACATCGTTAGATTTGATCAGTTCATTGCTAGAATACAGTGCAAATCAAGATCAAGATATCTTGTTATTGGCAAAAGAAAAAGTATACGATGTTGTTCTTGCATTAATTCATTTTGAAGTCAATAACGAAAATGTATTATCCTTATTGAATAAGATGTTAGTGGCTATGAACAATTTCATCTGGTTGTTGAATGCAAAGAAAGTAGATGACTTTGATGCTTCCGAATTATGGAATTTATTAGCACAATTGAATAACTCTGATGTCGAGATTCAAAGAAATATATTGAGCACAATGAATGGATGTTTCCGTTTACATGATTTCACAGCAAATAGTGTTGCTTTAATTTCACCATTAATAGAAAGGGCACAAAGCATTCAAGATTCTGATGATGAAGAAAGTCTTAGATTATACCTGACAATTGTTGATTTGTTAGGGCTTATTACCGCAAAGGTTGATAACTTGTCAATTGCATCTAGTGTAGGACCCTTCCTCATAGCAAGTGTGGAAGTCTTCTTGAGCAAGGCAAACCCTCTCGGAATCGAAATCGTGTTGCTTTCACTTGACTCAGTATATGATATTTTCGGTAGTGATAACCAAACTTATGATGAATTGTACATTTCAGACAGTTACAATAATAAATTAGTCGAAATCCAAGCGCAATTGAAGACAGTATACAAGAAGATTGATAAAAATAAGTATTCGAACTTGAAAATTAAAGCCGAGGAAGTTTTGAATAATTTGGGAAGGTTTATTGAATACAAGGGGTAAAGTAATATATAGTTATAATAAATATAGTACATAGTTGCAATATAAATCAGGGTGACTTTTTGCTCCAATAGGACCATTTTAACCGTGGAATTGAAGTACATTATTATTGTTTTCTGTTCGTCAGAAACAAACAATAATGAGTGTGAAAGGTTCTAGAAAATGTGATATGGTGCTGTATTCCTGTAACAGACACTCCTCACTCTAAGCGTATTATCCATTGACGCCGGGATATAGTACTATCTAGGAAATTTTTTAAATGATTTAAGTTTGGACCCTGAATTCCGGAGCACCGAAATAGCCCGCCAAAATGCCACTAGTGGTGACAACTGCTATCGGTCTATATCGGTTGCGGAAAGTTCAAACCTCAAGGGACTCGTACCAATGGGTACCCGATTCCTCCTTCCCTCTTGATATTCCCTATTGAAGAACCTATTTTGTACGACTTGCTCAGCCCTGGTCAATTTTGAATCCAAATAATCATTTCCTTGATCCAAGGGTAACGATTCCGTACTGGGTATTAGATCATCTTGAGTAAATGCTTCCGTTTGTTCAGCCTCTTCTGTTCGTGATTCAAGAGGCGTTGGAGCGTTCTGATCGCCAGCCGTTAGATCCTCCAAATGTAGCCAGATGCCTGATTGAAACTCTTCACTATGCTCAGGCTGTTCAATTACTTCTTCATCTTCTTCCTTCTCCTTATTGTGGTAGGAATAAATCAGCCGCCTCCTTGTTCGTCTTTTATGGATGTAAGGCTTGGTCTTTTGATCTTTTACTGTTATTGGTAAATGCTTTCTATAAGGACCACTCATCCATTTCCCAATCTCAGTGACAGTTTGAGCTTCCAGGTACATTAGTTAACTTCCTCTCTTGAATGTTTATCAATTGTATGTGTGAATTCGAAGATGTGTGGCGGAAGAGGTAAACTTTTAATTATAGAATCGAAAAAAAATATTCTATGTACAATGTGACTTCTAAATCTTGAGTAACTTCCCCTTCCCCGGAAATCTCCGAAAGACACAATTACGAGCCGAAGCGAGGAAGCGTTTACGAGGTGCATTAATATCGAATGCAAGGAATGGGGGAGGAAGAGGATAGGAAAGGAGAGTGACCTGCTAGTGGTTGACTCATGTATTTAGGGTATATTGCCAAATTACGGATATGTGCAGCTGTCTAAAATGTGGTGAAAATTTTAAGCAGTCAGGAAAAAATTCCATTGTTGGCATTTTTACACCTCCGAGATCTTAAATCAATTGAAAGTGGTTAGACAGCAGATGCATATACTTTGTATTATTAAGTATAAGTGAAGTTAACATGGAATCGAAATGGTGCAAAGGTGTACCCCTTCAGTTCGGAAAAAAGAGCACTCATCAAACAAATTGTAGTCCATACTTACAAATTACTCCAGCAATAAACCTAATAAAACTCCTTAGTCGCTGGACGCTTATCTCGAAGAACGTATGACATATTAAATAAAATATTTTTTGGAAATGTCCTGTCTAGCATGCATAAATTTTAATTAGACGGAACAATTTAGTGTGACGATCAAGCAGGGAAGATTTCGAGAACGCGTTTAGCATTCAGAGACATGCACCGAATTGAGGGGTACGTTGATTTGAGGAAGGCCTAAGTACATCATAATTTCCACTCGTCATCTTCAGGATTCAACTCTATGTAACAATGCTCTTTCAAATGCTAATCTGATTGTTTCTGTAGATGGCACAATAAAACCAGAATATTTGCTACTCAATTGTCTAAGTATTTGTTCTACATTTAGTAAACTTGAGTTTTCTTGCTCAATATCTAAATCTATTATAAGATCGAATTGAGAATCTGGCAATTTTGTGGGATCTACACGTTCGAGTGATTTTATGAACTTCCGCATAATCATATTACCCAATCCGGGGTTTGTTTTATACTTAATACTTTGATGATTATCCCCACGTATCTTGGTACGCTTGGAGGTTAATTCCCACAATCTTTTATTATCCATCGTTTTGTTAATGAAATTTAAACCAATAAAACGTAACTCCACATCTGGGAGTTGCTTCTCTTTCTTTTCTAGAAATTCAGTGAACAATGCAGCTCTGTTTTTGAATTCTGAATTGTTCTTATCAACCATTACCACATCATTGGTTGCCAACTGCGCTATTGAAATATCAACCAAGTGCTTCTTTCTGTTCTTACTGAGATCATCATTCTGGACCAATGTCCATGTCTTGTTAAGGTTGACTAAGGTCTGGAATGTAGTAGTCTTTCCGCATGATATCGTCGCAATCGGGATAAGAACGTATTTAATTTGCATCTGTGTGTTTTTTTGATGTCGCGTTTGGTGATTTGGTGGGGCTAGATCGATGCTTCGAAGAACGGGTCCAACTTAGGCTCAAGAACCGATTAACAGTTGCTCCCGCAAAGATTAGCTTGACTAAACCTGGTTAAGCTTTGATTAATGAAATTCTGACCACAAGATGTACTCTACGTGCTTTATTGCAACTACAATATTATGAGCAAATACCTCCATTCCTATATACTTGTATTACGCTTAACAGTGCTAACCAATTCATTCACATAGCTTACCAAACTCACACTCACCGGGGATTATCTCAAGGGTAACAAATTCTGCTCTACGCATTGCTGCCTACATAATGGACATTCCGGGTGCTCTCTTATCCAATCAACAATACAATCCCAGCAGAATAAGTGACCACAATTAGCAGCTGAAGGATTAGTCATTGGTGATAAGCAAAGCATACAATTTCTTGAGTTTTCTGGAATATAAGGAAGCTGCTTTGGATCTTCAAGTTCAACGTCAGTTATAGATTGTAGTTTCAATTGCTCGATATCAGAAATCATCTTCTCATCTCTAAGAGTTTTCTGTTCTGTGATTGTTTCTTTATCTGTATATCTCTTCAACAGTATAAGACTCTTGACAGCATATTGTAACAAAATAATACCACCTAAGAGTGAATAATTTCCAGCACGCCGCAAATCTTTAGCCTCTTTATTATGACCAAATGCATAACGTAAGCCAAATAGTCTTTTAGGTAAGGAATAGAACTCTCCTTTGAAATAGAAAAGTGCAATGTGAATATTGAGAATTGTATCAAGAATTCTATGATATGAACCTAAAAATTTTAAAACATAGCCACCTTCTTTGGGGATATCATCTTCATTCTTAGCTCTAAACTTCTTTACTAATCGAGATATTATATATGGTAGAAGTGCATAAGACAATATAAAACCAATTCGTTGTCCCCACCGGGGTAATCTGGTTCCTGACTTATGAACATATATTAAATCGACATATTCTTCACCAAGTGTACGAGCACCCAAAAGAGTGGTAAGTATGAGGTATAACGATTTAGTGAATACCGTGATTTCTTCTGGGTAAGTGTTGATAAATCTCTGTCCTTTCAAGAACTGTAATACTTCTTGAAACTGAGTTCTATAAGATGATTCAAAATACGCATCTTTTTGGTGGGCACGGACTATTTGTTAGTAAGTGCTTTTGAATTTGACTATACTTGATATTATACATACCAATGGTTGCTGCATCAGCAAATGGCAACGCTCTATCGTTTACTTTCGACATGGGTAAGCTGTTTATACCGAGGAGTGAGTTTGAAAAATGGAGTGACGAGGCGTGCAGGAAATGAGATTTCAAATTTGCAGCAACCAAAAGGGTCTTCTGGTGGGGGAGGACCTTTGAGTATCAAGTAATTGTTGGAAGAGCTAGTTCGAGTGGAAATTTGGAGTTTTATATTTAGAAGTCTTATTGGAGAATTTTGAAGGAAGTCAACTTATGCTGAGAATTTTTGTAGAATATTGATGATTATCTGCAAAATACAACAAAAGTATTTTAGTCACGAATTTAATTCACCGCCTAGACTAAAACATAATGGAGTTTAAATGAGAAGTGGTTAGAAACTGAACTAAATAAATTTACACTTATTCTTAAACAATCGGGTTATACCGAAAATTTCCAGTGATGAAAGGAGAATCATGGAACATTCTTACTAGTTAGAGAAATCGTAGATAGTCCGGATCTTTAGTTTCCTGCACTTCCGATCTATCCATCCACTTACATCATTATATCTTTAAAATCTGTAATTCAATTTTTTATACATTTATAATCGTTTCAACGAATATATAATAAATAGGCGACCTCTAATTTGAATCAATACTGCGAAAGTCCTGGGCACAGTATGACTTATGAACTCCTAGTTCCCTTGTTAAGAGATGAATTATACTGATCGAATCACTTGTAATGTACCAAAGTGATTGAAATGTCTCACGATGCAATTTTCATTTGTTTTCTAAGGTATCAACCTGTATTCATCTCTCAAATCACCTAATCCAATTTAGCAATCAATGATTCTAAAGCTTGACCAAAATCTAAGTTTGGATCTTCCCAGTTAATACTTCCAGTGGTTGATGCAACCTTTGGATTTAATTTTGCAAATTCAGCTTTAGCTTGTCTAATTAACTTCTCTTCTTGCTTGTACTTGGCCAAAACGTGTTGTTGTTCTTCAAGATTACCCAAGTGATTTCTATGGATCACACCATAAACAACACCAGCTCCTAAAGCACTATATCTCAATACATTGAAGGTACTCATTACGATTTTTATTGAATTTATCAGTTACTTTTTTTTCTTTGACACTCGTTAAGTTTTGGTAGGCAATTTTTCATTGGTTGAGAAATCCTGCAAAGTCCCACCTGTATATAGAATCTGTGGAAAAGAATGAAGAAGCTAGTTTCATACTTGGTAGTAATTGTAGTTGCTATGTTATTATCATTAGCTACAAGACATGGATCCGATATTTATCGCCATGGTATTAAGGGAGGAGTTAGTATGATGAATATATCATTAAAAAATGGTATTCAACAAAGGTACTTTAGTATAACAACACCATTCAAAAAGGCATCTTCAAGCTCAAGTTCCGATTCTTCAGGTGGCTCAAATATACAAGAAAGCGGATTACCACTGGCAGTTTCAGCATCTGCTGCTAATAACTTTGACAGTTCATTCCAAAGTTTTACTCAATATAGTATTGCAGTTGCTTTCCAGCCAAAAGATAGAGAAGAATCAAACTTATTCAAAAAGAAGCACAATAAGCCAAGTCCAGCATTGACTTCAATTACCGGTGAAGATAACTTATTTGTATCAAAACAACTTGATTCTGGTCATATTGCAATTGGTGTAGCAGACGGTGTTGGTGGATGGTCTGAAGCTGGTTACGATTCATCCGCTATATCAAGGGAGTTATGTAGATCAATTCGAGAGAATTTCGAACTGAATAATACCAAATCCCCAAAAGAGTTATTATCAACTTCGTTCGATCAAATCTTAGAATCACCTAGAGTAGAAATCGGTGGTACAACTGCGTGTCTTGGAATATTGACACCAGATCACAAATTAAAGGTTGCTAATCTAGGCGATTCTTGGTGTGGTCTCTTTAGGGACTATACGTTAATTGAAGAGACCAATTTTCAAACTCATAATTTCAATACCCCATACCAGTTAGCAAAAATTCCAAAACATATACTTAAACAAGCTGAACAAGAGGGTAGAAGATACATTATTGACAAGCCACTGGTGGCTGACGAATACACTTGGGATTTGAAATCGGGGGATCTTATTATGTTTGCAACTGATGGAGTAACCGATAATGTGATTCCAAAAGATATTGAAAACTTCTTAAGAGATAAATTAGATGATAAAGATTCTGAGAAGCATTTAGGAAATACCGCAAAATCATTCGTAGATGAGGTTGTTAAAGTGTCTAAGGACTCCAACTTCCCTAGTGCATTTGCTCAAGAGTTGTCAAGGTTGACTGGGCAGAAATATCTTGGGGGTAAGGAGGATGACATAACGATTGTGTTAGTGAAGGTAAAGTGAGAGATCACAATGGAGTTGAACTTCCTTTGTAAGAGTCCCTAGTTGAGCTCTCAAGACATGCTTATTTGAAACCGAGTGAAATAGAAGATTCCATAGAGTTATACTCCAATGATACTGTAGATATATAGGTGGAAAAGTATAAAGTCTTAACATGATAATGTAGAATTTTTCTTATTTTAACTGCTTAAACCTTATACGTCTTAAACTAGTAAAACTAAGTTAAAGCATTTTAGAGTACTTACATTAGTCCTATTGTAAGTGCTTGACATGAATTCGCACAAAAATCAAAGTTCATATTTTATCGTCTCAATCATGAGTACGGACTCCCATTTGAAACCTACAAGGATCTTGGGGTCTCCATTCAAATCCCCACTAAGGGTTAATAATAATACAGACACTAATCTATTTGGCAATAGTCCGACTCCAGTACGAAATCAAAAATCGTCCACAGAAGTCGTTACAGTCACAGAACCTGTTATTCCTGAAGCTATCGAGGTGATTTCCGATGACAAAGAGCTTCTATGTCCTCTTTGTAATGAGGGAATGATAAATTTATATCAATTGAATCAACATATAGATGATGTTCATAATGGAGATGGGGAAGGCCAACCTTCAGAATCTTCAATGACAGATGCTTCATTAAACAAATTATTGAATAATGATTTCATAAATACAGATATAAAGAAATGGTTTCTGCATAAAGTGTTGGATTACAAATTAGAGCCCTCACCGAAGAAGAAATCATTGAATTTAGACTTACTTGATAATAATAAAGGCTTCAGTTTGAGTGATGTACAAAAGTCACCAACGCCAATAATAAGGTCTTCTACTGCATCTCCTAGCAAGAGTAATAGATTGAGTAGAACTCATTGGAAACATCCCTCTTCGGGTATTACATGCTCATTGGATGGTTGTAACAAAGTATTAAGTGTTAAAAATGGGATTGTCAATTGTAGAAAATGTGGTCTACTATATTGTAATGAACACACAACGTATAAGATGAGATTGAGAAATACAAAGGATATACCTGTGTATGATACCACGGCCAATGGAATTTTATCTAGATGCTGTAAGAGTTGTTATTTTGAGAAACCAGACCTTGTAGCAGGTACGCGGGTCAATTTTAGAGATCTTACAAGCCTGTTTACAAGTCAAAGACAAAAAGGCATCGAAGATAAACAACTACGCCGAAACAAAATTATTAAGAGGTTTATTACTTTATCAAGTCAATTGGTTGAAGAAAGAGACCAATCATGGCTATCCCGGTTTAATAAACAAAATAATGAATGGGTCAAAACTGATAATTGTACCATTTGCTTTGTTCAGTATAATATATTAGTAAGAAGACATCATTGCAGATTATGCGGAGAATCAGTATGTGATGATACTTACGGAGTTCGCCAGAATTGTTCCATTATGGTTCCACTTAATAAATTGTTGGATATACTACCTCATTTAAGTTATTCTCAGGAAGTGCTTACGACTCCAATTACTGACAACATTAAGTTCAGATGCTGTGTCAACTGCAAAAATTTATTATTACATGATTGGAAGTTGAGTAATAAGAATTTGGAAGATCCTATAGGTATTGAAATCTTCCAATTATACGACACCTTAGTCATAATGAAAAGCCAAATTGAGTTGCTAATTTCTAAATTTGAGCAACTAATTGGTACAAGCAATGAATCCGTCATATCTAAGCATCGAATGAAATTGATTAAAGGGTTGAAAGAATTTGAGAATCTAGTTTTGAACTTGAAACTGAGATTCTTTGGGGGAAGTGCAAAACTCATCGTTTTACCTCAATATCTGCTGCATCAGCAAATATTGCTTAACATGTACCAAGGTCTCATTGAATTCTTGAAAGAGAATTTCCTTAGATTCAAGTCTTTGAATGATCAAGTGCAGGTTGAAGAACCACCGAAGCCGGTAGAGGCTCCAGTCGAGGTACAATCGGCACTCACAAAGAAACAGATACGAGAATTGCGAGAACAATTAATGGTAATGAATGAGCAAAAGTTCTTGGTGGAACAGATGATTCAAGATAACATAAAGATGAGGAAGTTCGAGGAGTTGGAGTCTCTTACAGAGAATAAGAATGAATTGCATGGGATTATAGCGGAGTTGGAAAGGAGATTAGGTGAATTTGGGTTTTGAAAAACTGTCTTGAAAGGAATTTGCTCGAATACTTTTGAGGGTTGCCGAACCTGCAAATCACAGTCTTACACGAATATAAATTTAACTTACATATGTTATGTATTATGAGTCTATGTAATAAATAATTAAAGTTGCTGAGCAACTGGTTTGTTCTAGGCCTTCTTTTGTAAGCTAGCTACGTCGGTTTCAACAGTATTTGATTCGGCTTGTGATTCCAGTGATTCTTCGGTGTCCACCTTTGGTGCTTCTTCATCTAATTTTTGAGTGTTTTCAGAGTCAACCCACCTCCTCATAAAGTTAACCAAAACTTGTGCAGATATAACCTGCTCACTTTGGTATAATACCAAGGGCACCAACAAAAGTCCCAAGTTTGGATTTGAAGATCCATATTGTGAAGTAACAAGGGAGACACCCAAAGCGGCTGTCTTTGCCGGTCCACAAAGCATGATAGCAACAGTATCTGGTCTGCTGTAGTAGAATGGTCTGAAAAACTTGTGTGACCATTTGTATGCAGTGGACGAGGATTCGGTTGGTTCTTCCCAGAACCATTTCTTAACAAACCAAGGTCTGGCATAAACATAACTAACCACCGTGAAAAATAAATAGATACCGATATTGAAGAAGACAAGGAAAATGATCGACACATGAGAAACTTGATTGAATGCATTTTGGTAAAAAGCCGTGCTGAACGAAGAGTACATGATCAATAACAACATAAATGAACCCACTTTACCCAAGTAGAACTTTGCGCAGACCCATTTAACCTTCTCTGGAAAGATGTTTTGAATTACCTGGCCAACGAATAATGGAACGAATACTGATAAACCTAATTGTTTCATAGTATTTTTGTACAAATCTCCGATAGTAGAATCTGCAGTACCTTGATGACTTGGATTACCAAATTCCCAGCCACCGGTCATATATAATTGTAATAATGCTGGAGTTATGAAAGCACCAAGTAAATTTCCAATAAACACTTCACAAAGTGTTAAAATATCATTACCATGGGCTAACTTGGTCATAACGACATTCGATGAAACAGTTGTTGGACAAGCATGAGTAACAATCATTCCTACTAACACCCATTCATCGATGGAGCCATCGTGAGCATGTTTTATAGCAGTCGTAAGACCATAAATTATCAGTGATGTTATTAAAAAGGACAATGATAAAACCGTGAAATGGGCTCTCCAGTTCGCTGCATTTTTAAGCAAGTCTTTCGTCTTCATAGACAATCCTGATATAAGGAAAATAACTGCTACTGCACCATAACCAATTGAATATTGTGCTTTTATAAGTCCACCTTGTCTAGCAAAATTTGGTGCAAATCTAGCTATTACGATGAAGATTGCTAATCCTATGAAGAACCACTGGGCTATTAAGAAATCGAGGACCTTCTTGCTTCTTTTAGCTAGTTGGAGGTCTTTCATTTTGTTTGTATAATGAATCTATACTTTGGATTTCTGTACACTTTATATATCCAATTTATAGTTATTGAACTCTATAGCAGCCATAAAAAACTAATTCGGACTGTTCCGAGTTTTTTAATATGTAAAATCGGACCGCGATAAAATAGAGAGACGAAACTGCAGGTAATTTGAGTCCCTTATAGTGGCTGAACTTTGCACGACATGTGACGTGATAGCCTTCGGTTAATTGACACGGTCTAAGGCTAATACCACGGTTAAGTAGGGATGGAAGGAAGCATTCTGTCAATCACGGCAGGATTTCCCTAATAGTCGTGCGATGAGATGTCAATGTGATAATTGAAGAGTAAGGTAGAAAAGAAAAATTGGGTAGCATTCAGGATGTTGGTTTGTGTCATGGACACTTAAATATGGGCATGCCACACTTATGAATGGCTATCTATATATGTGTAAGACTCAACCTATATTACCTGTTCTCACGAATTTAGTTGGAAGTTGTGAGATCATATTACACAACGAAATAGCAGTAACTAGCCACGATTGAACTCTTTGTAGTAATTATTGGCAGTTGCCAACAAATTCTCTTAATTTTAAAACGGTGTGTGGGGTATTTTGCAACAATTGTGCTTTAGCATGTATCTTGGAGCTAGCCTTGTATAGAGTTTCCATATCAAGCTGCTCTTAAATTAGTCTGTGGTTAATATCACAGGATAAGCACGTTGAAGAATTACGAGCTCTAGGCGTTGGGTACTCTCGGCGAATCATGGTGTTAAGTAAACCAAACAAAAGCAGGAAATACTTAACGGGTATGTAGGTTATGGTTTTGGCGTAATCTAAGACTGTATATATTGTGGTGCCAGTTGATAAAGTGAGATCAAACCACTTATCGGTGTTTGAAGATCTTCAGCAATATCATGATGAAATACGGCCAATACTGAGATCACTTGACCAGACTACAGCCAGAAAAAGCCGTGCTTGTATGACCCTTCCAGCAGTCACCCCTCCGAATCCAGTAATTTCATATTTCATTGTCACTTGATTACAATTGTATCCTAGAAATAGAGCAGTCTTTCTTAAATGATGAATGATTGTGAATGTAACCAGGGTTAATATAACAAGCTAAGGTTTAATATACTACAGGATTCTACTATGTATATGACTATAACAAAATTACATCTTTTACATCTTCCATATTACTTTAGCAATATAACATCTCTTACATCTTCCATATTCGTTAGTTACATCTTCCATGCTCATTCAT
The DNA here is from genome assembly GCA_030570035.1 of Kodamaea derodonti. Lineage (NCBI taxonomy): Eukaryota > Fungi > Ascomycota > Pichiomycetes > Serinales > Debaryomycetaceae > Kodamaea > Kodamaea derodonti. The sequence continues at coordinate 370,921 of JAJLUU010000013.1, forward strand.
TACAAGAGCATGCGTATACGCACTATGTACCTTACATAATATAGGATGTTTTTTCTACTCCACATTTGGCCATTTTCAAAACATACGAAGCGAAGATTATAATAACAAGAGAGGCAACCAAAAAAAAGTTAAGATACACAAGATACTATTTACTTCAAATGACCCATCTCGAATTACCAACATTTGTGAACAACTTTTGGGGGAATGACATTGGATTTAGAACCATACAAACCAAAGTAAAGCATTCGCTAGTAACACTTCAGGAATTACTGGATTATTATGAAGAGAGGATCTTAATAGAGAAAGAATTGAATAAGAAATTAACCAAATTGAATAGTAAGATTTTACTTGGATCTCATGAAACAGGTACATTAAAAATATCTTTGGATAAATTACAATTTGAGAATGGACAAGCAGTTAAGAATTCAGAGAAGTTCGTTAAATCTGTTTCACAAATTAATCAAGATAAATTGAATGACTTCATATCGATTTATACAAGGTCTACAGGTAAAATTCTCCATCATATCAATAAGATTTTAATAAAGAAATCAGAAGCTCTCAAGTCTTTGGAAACTCATAAAGAGAGATATAAACATGATTCAAAACTGTACAAAGCTTTGAAATTGATTGATAAATCAACATGGGGAAACGAACAAGAAAAGAGTAAAGTCAAACTAGCAAAAGTGTTTCAATCTTTACAAAGTTCAAAGAAAAATTATCAATTAAGTTTGGTAACTTATAAAGAATACAGTGAAATATTTGTACGTGATTGGGCCATTGCATTGAAAGATATCTACAAATTGGAGATTGAAAAGATTCAATGTATTAAAGTAAATTGTTTTAGTTATTGTAATCATATTGCTACTTTATGTGTTGATAATGATCAGAGTGTTGATTTGGCAAGATCTGTGTTTGCTCAAATTCAGCCTGACAAAGATTTACAAGATTTTTCAGATAATTTTGGTACTGGTAACAAAATTGCAATCGAACCGGAATTCGTTGATTATATGAATGGATTTGATGATGATAACGTTCCATTGGGATATAGTATTGCGCAGGTTGATTTACCAGACTATGAACCTATCTTAAGTAAACTGTATTCCCAAAGGTCACATAAAGCGCAGTCTTATAATATAGAGAAAGGAACTGAGCAAGTTTTCAGAATACAGGAGGCATCTCAGCAAGTTTACAAAACCCAGGAGGCATCTCAGCAAGTTTACAAAACCCAGGAGCCAGTACAATTTCAACAGAGGACAGTGTATCAGTCACAACCACAATCTCAGTCTCCTTCTCAATACTCCACTGGTAATGCATATCAATCACAACAACTCAAATATCCTACAACTCCAAACATCATACCGCAAGTTATTCTAGCTCCTCCGTCTTCAGACAAAACTCCAAAAACACCATCTCCAACAAGGAAAGCTCCAAGAAATGGTTCAGCATATTCTTCATCAGAAGATCTTTTCGAGAAGGACTTAAAATCAAGCACGGGCTCCAATTATTCTAACCCTACGAATTATTCTTCGAATTCTGAACGTCATTGGGCTTCTCCACGTCGGAAGGAGAAGCAATTACACCAAGTTCAAGAAAAGATCAATTTAAAATCTAAGGAATTACCTTCAAAACCTCAATCACAACCTCCTCAAGAACCAGCAATGCCAATAATGAAGGACTTCTCAGTAGACTTCATTGCAAAAGCTTTGGAAGATTTGACATCAGGAGGAAATGGAGATGTCTCAAGATTTAGAAGATCGGTACGTAGAGCAAAAGCAAGAGAAGAAGAAGACGAACTAAGGTCGAAGACTGCTCCAACAACTCCTAAGGTTAGATCATCACACTCAGACTTCGTTAATGATCGTACCGAGGTTGCTACACGTTATGAATCTATTTCATTCACTCCAAGAGAAGCTAAACAAAAATCACATCAGAGATCTAAATCAATGTTAGATTTTGATGATTCAGCTTCAACCACTATTTTGAATCCAAAAAGAACAGCATCTCTTTCAAAGAGTTTGAAATCATACAGTAATTTACATTCGATTGCTGGTAATCTAGCTCCGATTTCAAGGAAACCATATATTTCATATGCAAAGGCAAGATATTCATACACCCCACAACATCATGGTGAACTTCATTTCAAAAAAGGTTGGGAGATGTATATATTACATAAACAAGAAGATCAATGGTACGAGTGCGAGTTATCCACTGGTTCAGGGGACGCAGAAGGCCAAGTTGGATTGGTTCCAGGAAATTACCTTGTGGAGGCTAAGTAGACTCACGTGACTCTCTCGAAATATTTAGTAAGCATTTATCGTGAAATACACTGTAGTTATGACTAAAGCAATAGGTAGAACTTACGTTGAACAGCCGTACTCGATTAAGAACTTACCACCGTTAATAATCGGTGGTGCTGTTTTCAACAATCAATATTCTGATGATCCGTTTGCATTACCGGCCAAGGAAATTATTCAATTAGCATTTGAAAACGGGTTGAATGCAATTGATACTAGTCCTTATTATGGTCCATCAGAAGAAATTATTGGAGCTGGACTTCGTGAAATTTCGTATTCCAGAGACCAATATTATATTTGTACTAAAGCCGGACGTGTTAAGTTGAATGACTTTGATTATTCACGAAAGAATGTCAGATATTCGGTCGAAAGATCATGTCAAAGATTAGGTACGACTTATTTAGATTTGGTATATATGCATGATATTGAATTTGTTGAAACCTCAGAAATCTTGGAAGCATTACGTGAATTGAAGAAATTGAAGGAAGAAGGAACTATTAAAAGTTTTGGTATTTCTGGCTATCCTGTTGATTTGCTATACGAGATTGCACTTAAAAGTCACAACGATGATACAATTGGATCTTTGGATGCAATTTTATCTTATTCAAATGGATGTATTCAAAATACCAGATTCTTTGATATCTATCAAAAGTTATTTTCTGAATGTGGCGTTCAGAAATTGATGAATGGTTCAATTTTAAGTATGTCGTTACTCAGATCTGGATCCACTTTGGATTTTCATCCTGGATCATCGGACTTAAAGGATGCTGTTTCTAAAATTGCTAAACAATTACTTGAAGAAGATGGCGTTGAATTGGCAGATTTGTCTGTTGATTTTGCAATCAAAAGATGGTTATTTGATACAAAGAAACAAACTGAAGGTGAGTTGAGTTGGAATAGAGACACTTCTATTGTTTTGGGGGTTAACAGCATAGGACAATTGAAAGATGCTCTTACTTCCTACTGGAAAGTTAAGGGAGATGTAGAAGCTAATGTTAAAGAGGAGGTGCTTTTCGAAAAAGTAAAATTGTTATTAGGAAAACATTATAATGAAGTTTGGGAGAGTGGTATAGATAGAAAATAAATATTATAGATTCCTAAGAAATTGTAGCATTGGTAAATATTAAGCGTGGAGAAATTACGCAACCAAAAGTTCAAATTATTCTAAACGCGTTATGGCTTTCAAAAGAGCCAAATCAACTACAACTTCCACTGTACCTGACGTATCAATTGAACTTGACAAGAAGAAACAAGTCACGATCCGTAAATTCAATGGTATAAACTTGATTGATATACGTGAATTTTATGAAGATAAAGAATCAGGAGAGAAGAAACCTGGAAAGAAAGGAATTTCACTAACTGAAGATGTTTGGTTTAAGTTATTACAATCAAAAGAGAAGATTCAAGAGGCTTTAGACAACTTAAATGAAGAACCAAAGTCGAAAAAGCAGAAAGTTTCAAACAGTGATGAATCTATCAATGACAAGCTTCCCGAAAAAGATTCCACAATTGATGCCAAGAAAGCAGGTGATCATGTTAAGGTAGAAGAAAGAGATGAGTCCTCAATACCATAAATGGATTTAATTCATATCCAATCAGCTATAGTTTATAGTAATTATAAGGTTCTAGAATAAGGTTTCACCCGTCAGTCTTGCGATTGACCTAATCTACTGCTCCCCCCACCTCCCCTCTCAATTTTAAGCGTCTTGTGCATCCATCCCTTCAATAATGTACTCTACCACTCCCTACTCGACTACTTATTGTGTGCATCTCGCCAAAAAGTCGCTTGGACTGACATTTTTAAATCACTGTAAATCCCGCGCCGTTCAACTTCAAAAGTAATTATTGTTGCTTAAGTGATGGGTAAGAAATCCAATAAGAAGAATGCTAAGAAAAGGAAACAACCTTTTGGAGCTAGTAATATAAATTCCGATAGCCCTAATGTACCTGTTGATGATGATGAAACTTCCCCAAGAGATCAACATCGTAGAAATCAAATCCAAAATCATGGGAGACTCCGTCACCATCGCCTGGAAATAGGAGCAGGCCTGTATGATGATGATGAAGATGTGGAATCTTCATTCCAAACGGACAACACATTCTCAGGTGCATTTATTGATCATAGATTATATGATCAACCAACAAAAGCAAATCGCAATAAGAAAACTACACCTACAAAATCGGATAATGGGACTTCACGTCAAAGACTGTCTAATCAATTGAGTAATGAAGAACAACTTCCTTTAACTAATAGGAATTTGCAATTTTTATTGAACCAAAGACCTCCTTCAGCAAGTTATACAGAGAGACAATATGGCTCAATTGCTTTGGACATGGACAAATATACAGATGAACAACGTAAATTAGCCAGAAATCATTCAAATCCCTTTAAAAGCGATGACGAAAGAGGTGATATTGATTCAGATGAGGATATTCGAGGTTCTATAAACTCCCTTGAATTTGGTGCCTCGAATCCTTCAAGTGACCATTCATCAGATTCAACATCTTTGGATGATGTTTGTTTCCCTGATTATTATGATGATTTGGGAGTTGCTCATTATAGAGATACTTTCGAATGGCCAGATCTTAAGATCTTAGAGCTGTTTGTTAAGGAAGAATTAGAAGAAGCATTTGTGGCTAATCAACATCATGAAGAACATCAAGTAAGTTTTGCAAATGATGTTCAATTTCAGCATTATCAACGTACACATTCTAAGAAACAAGAATCTCCATTAGTTTCCCCAAATACGGGAATGTCCCCAAGTGCTCTCACTCCTAGTGGATTCCAGGAACAAACTTCAAGAGAAGGAACTCCGTTACTTCAAAATTTTCAAACCAATGAAGTTGAAACGTTAGCTCTGCAAGATTCCATGAGGGTTAGGCCAACACCAATACAACCTTGGGAAAAATCAAAAGAGCAAATTCCAACTATCTTGAACAACCAGCATAGAAAACAAAGAAGTGATACTTGTAGGTTCACCTACTTCAGAGAAGATTTGGAAAAGACAATACATTCACCTACAATAAGTGGCTTGATTGCCGGTACTGCCGGTGATACAAACACTGACGAAAGTGATCCACAAGTGGTACCTGACGAAACACCGCGTGAGGTGGATGCTGCTGAGGGTGCAGAGTTACTAGATGATGATGGTGGGATTTATGCTAAGCTCCAAGACCTTTTCCAACCTCATAGTTATTCGAACCGTCTTTCAAGGTCACCTTCTTCTTATAGTGTTGGAAATATCCTCACACCACCTCATTTATCAACTGCGCAAGTTGATTCTGGAACGAACTCTGTTCAAAATGGGACTCCTAATTTGCTTTCCCCTTTGACAAAATTGCATAGCGCCTTGAAAGACGAAACTCCAGCTGGCACTCGTCCTCCAACACTTAACGGAGAACGTAGGGATTCTGTTGCTGATGGAACAGAAACTTCTCAACAAGTTACTCCATTTTGGCTTGATGTACTTGACCCTTCAGAAGAAGAAATGAAGGTGTTGTCTAAGACTTTCGGGATTCATCCTTTAACTACCGAAGATATTTTCTTAGGAGAAGCTCGTGAAAAGGTGGAATTGTTCAAGTCATACTATTTTATTTGTTTCACCTCCTTTGATATCGTTTACGAGAGACGTAAACAGCGCCAGAAGGAACAAGATAAGAAACTCAGCAAATTACAAGAAATGTATGAAAACTCCTCAAATGGAGATACAAACAGTATTTACGGTACTCCTGAAAGAAAGTCCAAGATTTGGGGGTACATCAAGAACATGGTTACCGGGAAAGGAAACTTGGGTCGTCGGTCGACTTATGATTCTTCATTTGTACAATCGAAGGGTTCAAGATCTACAGGTTCCAAGAGGCAAAAAAAAATTAGGGAAGGGGAATTGCAACCCTTAAACATGTACATGATTGTATACAAAGATGCTGTGATTACATTTCATTTCTCCCCTACTCCGCATCCAATCAATGTCCGTAGAAGAGCTCGTCTTCTTAGGGATTATCTTACTGTGAGTGCCGACTGGATTTGTTATGCAATAGTTGATGATATAACAGATTCCTTTGCTCCAATGATTGAAAGCATAGAAGAAGAAGTTAATCAAATTGAGGACGCTATATTAAAGATGCATTCTGGCGATACTGATGATTCCGATTCTGACTCTGATCTGGATTCTGATTCGGAAATTGACACAGGATTCAAGAGAAGTCTTACTAGAAAAGCCACCGGTAGTGCTGGTCTTGCGAATGGTGATAAGAATGTCTTTTTCAGGAGACTGCGTCTGAAGTCAACTGTTGAACATGGTGACATCAGGGCAAGGTTTGCAAACTTGAAAACTAACTCAACCAGGAGCAATGGCTCACGCAAAAGTTCCAAATCGTCCAAATCTACTGCAATTATTGGCTGGAAGCGTAAAGGTGATATGTTACGTCGTATTGGTGAGTGCCGTAAGAGAGTAATGTCTGTTTTACGTTTACTTGGAACAAAGGCAGATGTAATTCGCGCATTTAGTAAGAGATTTAGTGAAAACTACGAAGGGGGCAGTCGTGAAGCTCTGAGAAGCGAAATCGGAATGTATTTAGGAGATATTCAAGATCATATCGTTACTATGGTTCAATCTTTGAATCATTATGAGAAATTGCTTGCAAGATTCCATTCCAACTATTTGGCTCAAATTAACATTGATATGACCAAGGTTAATAACGATACTAACGAGGTATTGGGTAAAATTACCATCTTGGGTACTATCGTCTTACCTATTAATGTTGTCACTGGGCTTTGGGGTATGAATTGTATAGTACCTGGACAAGATGTTGCTGGTTTGACATGGTTCTATGGGATTGTTTTGAGTATGTGTTTGTTTAGTATATTTGCGTATAATTATGCAAAAAGAGTTACGGGGTTATAATTATATATAATTTATGTTGATAGAGTAAGAAAGTAACTAGTTTTTTGTAGCTATGTATAGAATGATAGATTATTGCACTGGTTGCAAATTAGTTGTCGTGCGCACTACCAATCTAAGAATTTCATTAGGACGCAAGGGGAGGCAAAAAATAACAGCACCCTACTTCATTTAACCGAAGGCAAGATGAGTATTCAAATGTCGTTAGTGTTTGGCGCTTTGGTGTCGCAGATGATTGGGCTTGTGGTATTACTTTTACCACTTCCTTATCCTATCAGAAAGAAAATTGTTGAATTGACAGTTTTGTTAGAAAAGTCTCAACACGCCAGAATAGGAGTTGCTTTTAGTGTGTTGCTCTTGGGATTGCAATTTGTTGATTGTTTGAATAGATTGAAGAGATTTAATGGCAACACTAAAGACTTTTTAAGTCATGAACAATTAGCAAGTAAATTCTATGCCCAAAGAAATCTTTATCTTACTGGTGCAGTTTTATACTTACAAGTTGCAATTGCTACTGTCGTATCAATCATAAGGAAAATGGTGAAGAAAGAATCAGACTACAGATTAGCAAGTGTAAATGCTGCAAGTGAAGATGCTGAAAGTGAAATTGCCAAGTACAAGCAATTGATCAAATTGAAAGATAAAGATATTGCTTCATTCAAGAAGCAATTGGAAGGTTTACATGCAGCTTACAAGGATTTAAACCCTGAAGCAGAAAAAGTGACTAAGAAAGATGACTAGTTTATGTTAGAGAAGATTATGAAGTAATGTAGCTATTACTTATATATTGAAAGAATAAAACAACATGGAAATAAAATAAAAATGTAGTCCTAAATTCAAGCAGAATGGCCACTATAGTTACCACTAACCAAATGCCTAACTACTGGGATTTCCTTGGAGTCGCTGTCGAGGTCATAGATTGTAGCATGGTGAATTGAAGGTTCATCTATTTGGAATTTTAATTGGACACCACCTTCATGCTCTGATCCTGTTCCCTTCGTCAAGAATCTAGCAATTATTTTTTCTTCAGTTGGGTGACTACCACCTCCTAAGACTAAAGGTTGAGTGTATCTCCAAGTAATTCTGTTGGTTTCAATATTGAATGAACCAACAGGTTTCAGGGAGGCTGACGTTGTGATAACATCTCGTTTCAAAGCAGCACTCACCACCAAGTTTTGTAAAACAAGCGGAACAGTATTGTATTGGGTAGTGTTCAATTTTAAGTTGATCATCAAACTAGATTGATGAGGTTCATGTTTCCAAACATGTTGAATCAATACTGGAATTTGTTGTTCGCTCAAACTAATGGAGTACTTCAACCCACCCAACGTCTTTGAAGTGATTAGTGAAGGATTTAACTTGTAGTTATCGGTTCCAACTTTTTCAACAAAGGAATTGTTCAAAATAACTTTGTCAAATTTATCTGGGATTCTTAACAAAATAGGTGCTTGTTGGTCTGTAACGTCATAACTGGCTGGGTTGTAACTAAATGCAACCTCCCCGATGATTTGAGACTTGGTCAATTTACCGTCATGGAAACTGGTGTTTATAACTTCGCTGATAGAGGAGTTCAATCCTTGCACAGCATCGCCTGCGGCCCCGTTAAAGTGTTTGAAATAATCGTTTTGTTTCAAAGATCCGGATCCGGTATCTTGTTGAGCAACAAATCCAGCACCAGGTGCCGCGAAAGGTTGGAAAACGGAATCACGAGTACTTGGCAAGTTGTGGAATAACTGCGAGTGGACTTCTTTCCTATTCCTTGGTTGAGCAGCATCAGAATGATGTACAACTTTTCTTGATGGTGGTGGTGGTGGTGCAGCAATATGGTGTGGCTGGGATGGGGAAACACTAGGATCTGGGAATGATGATGGATTTTCTTGGATCGGTTCCTGCTTGTTAGAAACAGAAGAATTTGAAGTTGGAGCGTAATCCAAGGAGTTGAATACGTTGCTTTGAGAAGAAACAGGAGCTTCAGCGAAGGATCCTGGAACTTCTTTATTCAAACTAGGATTCAATGTTCTGCTTGTGTTTTGCTCCACAGAATGTTCTCTCTTTTGATCAAGATTTTGAGGGGCCTCATCATCTTCAGAAGTAGCATCTGAATCAGATTCGTCGTATTTTACAACATTAGGTGATTCTGCTGGTCTAGCATATGAGCTCAGTGGACCAGCCGTTGGTGTGAGTGGTGGTAAGAAAGACGATCCAGCTGGAGGGAAAGTCTGAGTACCTGGTGAGACCGGATTCGTTGGTGTAGCAGGCAAGTCTGGTGAATCTCCAAATGGTGATGGTTTGGTGTAATATTTTGGCACAGGGAAAGCTTGTTGCCCTGGTGTGGAAACCGAACGAGAAGGTTCCTTTTGTGATGGTGCTGGCTGAGGAACGTGTGCACCACTAGATTTTGCTCTGAGAGAGTGATCTCTTGAAGCATTTTGTTGCGGTGGATAAATTGGGCTTGAAAGGGGAAATTGCTGACCCGAAGAAGCTGTTGAAAGTGATTCAGATTCATCAATCGCATCATTTGAGAAAGTTGAGGAGTGTTTACCTGCTTTCTTCTTTCTACCAAAAATTGAACCTACTTTAGATTTCAAGGAAGAAGAGGCTTTCTTACCTGAATTTGAAGAAACAATTGAGTGATTGTCATTTTTTGGGAATACACTTAATCTCTTTTGTTTTGAATTCAAAGTACTTGCAGCACCGGAATTATTCAATTGTTTTTGCTGTTTCTTAACTTGGTCATTAAGGTACAGGTCACCTGCTGCAGGCTTGAATTGTGTTCTTTGCAAATAGTCCAAATAGAAGTTCAATTCATCATCCAATTTGAAATTGTTCAACAAGTACTTTGTGGAACCTTCATTGATTTGCAAATCTTGAGTTAATCTATCATGATGAGTTGAGAGGAAGTTAAAAATGACATCGAAAGTCAATTGAATTTCATAACTTTTATAACTTTCCAAGCTTGCAAACGAAGCAGGAGCTTTATAGTTCCAATCCAAATCTGTTTGTGAGTTCAGTCCACCTGATGACATTCTACCACTAAGTTCAGTCAATTCTTGACTATTAATCATCAATTCCGATAAACGAACATCTTTATCAACAGCGTCTAACAAAGGATTCAAGATTTGTCTTTTTACAGTACGATCGACATTTTCCAAGTTCTTGATTTCATTGTGAACTGAATCTAAGGTCAAATTCCAATAACGCGGGAAGTTACTATATTCTCCTTGGAATTGTTCTTGAGTGAAAATTTTGGCACCTTGATCTACCAATCTTTTCAAACTAGCATTGTGGGAACGAATTGCATTGGAATATTCGGTAAACCATTTTGCTAAATCGTTGTTGATCAATTTGGTTGAGGCATTCAATGCATTTGGAAGTATAAGTGCAGCTTGTTGTGGAGTCTTAGTTGTAAGAATTGCTGTGGAAAAATCAACTCCGTGATTGGCAGGATTGCCTTTTGGCACTCCACTGTTACCATTAGAATTATTTGCTTCGGACATCTGGTTTTCTTTTCCCCCAATGAATTCAATTGTATCGTTCAACCTAGTGTGGGATTACGGTTATTAGCTTTTTTCTCCATTTGCTTTATTAAGCCCAGGTCACGTGGTGGCGGTTCTCCCGAGAAACGCGGAAACTGGGGCTAGAAACGATAATTACAGATTAAGCCTTGATTGTGCAATATGGAGGTTGTGACAACTACAATTTTTTGAAGGTAATCCTGACTGGCAATTTCCAGGACGGGAATACATTGACTAATTAATTAAACGAAAAGAGCTAATGCAGCGAAAATACTACCAATTGAACCTACTAAGATTGGGACATTTCCATTAGCAATGTTAGCTTGACTAACAGTTGGGACAGCACTGGAAGCGGAAGCACTTCCTGAGGCAGCTCCATTAGAAGAGGCAGCAGCAGAAGAGGCAGCAGCGGAAGAGGCAGCAGCGTCAGAAGAGGCAGCAGCAGCAGAGGAGGCAGCAGCAGCAGAGGATTCGGCAGCAGCAGCAGAGGAGGCAGCAGGACCTGAAGGAATTGGAGATCCGTTGGCATCGGTGGATTCTGGAGCAGCAGATCCAGAAGGAATTGGAGATCCGTTGGCATCAGTGGATTGTGGAGCAGTAGATTCACCAGCGGAACCTCCTTCGGTAACTGAGTCTTGTCCAGTTGGGAGTGAAGATGGTTCAGGTGAAGCAGTTGGAGAATCAGTTGGGGCACCAGTTGGAGAATCAGTTGGGGCATCAGTTGGAGAATCAGTTGCAGGTTCTGATGTTGTAGGAGCAGTTGACTCTCCGGCTGGAGAAGATACGACAGGGGTTGATGTAGCAGGAATGTTAGTAACTATCCCAGCATCAGACAAGGCAGTAGATAATGAAGCAGCGAAATTCCAGTATGGGGCACCAACACCAGCAGATGAACAAACGGAAGATGCAGCAGACGCAGCTACTTGAATATCAATTGGGTTTGGACAGTTGTCAACAAAACATTGAGCAATTGGACTACCGAATTGTGGCATGACACAGAGACAACCTGGATCCCAGTAAGGGCATGGGGTGTTAGAAGTGGATGCGTGACTGCTTACACAATCTTTACCACATTGTGGTAAAGCATCGTAGATCTTATCAGCAAATCCATTGATTGTTGCAGTTCTAATTACTGTTGGATAGGTAGCATATGGATTGGTTGCGGTAGGAGCATTGGTGGTCAGGTCAGCGATGACCATGGCACCAAAGAAGGCGGAAGCAGCAATAATTGAAAATCTCATTTTAATTTTTAGCGAGTGTAGATCGAATTGGTAATGTATGATACATGGTCCGGATGGGTACTGTTTTATATTCCAGAGGGTGGTTACATTTTGAGAAGAAAGTTTATTGAATCCGTTCTCGGGATAGGGTCTTGTAGCCGCAATCTGGTCTTTAGGTGCATGAGTCAATGTCTTCTTGGAATTTCTTCTTATGGATGAAGCGCTTTCAAAAATGAATACACAAACCGTTCAGTCGGACATCTCGATTGGATTAAAAATCACCAATAAGTCCGACTTAAGCGGCAGTAATTGGCCGTATTAGGCTAAACCCATATTACACATTTTAGTAATGTAGAATAATAAGTTCCATCTCTAAACCACAAAAAAATATTTATAAGTGAAATAGACTGTTGTACATCATGGTGCATATTCGTGGGTACTGATCGTTTAGATTAAAATAAAGATGACAAGAAAATTAAACCAATGTCTTGTATGACGCAAAAATAGACTGGGCAACCAGATTTAATTCCGCCTTTTTGCAGACCGATTTTCATTTTCAAGCTAAATTTACAATAAGTTCGTTTTCATATTTATTCTGAATCTGGGTGAGAGGTACTAGATAATGAGAGAAAGTAGTAATCCTAAGATACTTACTATGCTAATTGAAGTTGAAAAAGCATGATTTGAGCTTGTTCTGGTGGATGAAGCTGAAGAGCCAGTACCAGTAGAGCTTTGGGGATCAGTTGTAATAGTAAGAGTTTGGCCACTTTCAGTACTAGATTCAGTACGACTTACTTCCTCAATTGTGGTAGGTTTCTGACTTGTAGTCGATTGAACAGTAGAAGAACTAGCCGAAGAAGTTGCGCTATCATCAGTTGTCGATCCCGAAACACTTGCAACATTGAACCCATGTGCAGCTAGTGATAGGGCGGTAGAGATTGAAGCCGGCATCATCCACGTGTTAGCACCAACACTGCTGCACAAGGAATTGGCTAATACGGTTGCAGAAGCTACATCTCTATTTTCACATTGCGATGCAATACATTGGGCAACCAATCCAGACCATTGCGGCATAACACACATACATCCCGTATCCCAATAAGGGCAGGGGGTGTTGTTGGTTGAAAACTTCACACAACTCTTTGCACAATCTGGGAGTAAATCAATAATCGGATCAGCGAATCCATTAATACTTGCAGTCTGTGGTACAGCAGGATAAGTATCATAATTCGAAGCAACAACTAAACCGAAAAATGCAGTAAGCAACAAAGTATCGAAAAGCATTTTGAAGTTTACTAAACTTGAAATTCCTAAATTTATATATAGAATTCGATCTCATGGCAAATATTTCAATTTACATATCGTGCAAATTGCCTTTCTGTGTCCGCTCCGTTTTAGCGAGCGTAACCACGTACAGTTATGAGTGTTGTTCCAGATATATTTTTCAATAGTTTTCTTCTGTGGGGTTAACAAAACGTAGCGTAATGAATGTTAAAGGTGATTGATATGGCTGGATTTCTTGAATTGAGCAGCAATCAATGTAGGGAATACACCACGACTCAATGTTGAATCATTTGGACGGACTTTTTGATTAAGATTTTATGATCTTTTATAAAAAAGAAATTTGCTGATTATTTTTTGAGATTTTATTATCTTTTCCATCAGCGATCAAAAGTTAATGCAGCCAATAACATGAAACTCCGACAACGCAAACAATTACTGTTAAGAAATCTGGGGAAGGGATGTGTAGAAATGCCGAAATAGTTCTGATATTGCATCTGCAGCTTCTTTGGTGGGCCGATATGTCCTTTTTCTTAGCTCTCATTATATATCAAAGTACCTTCAGTATATTGTATATCTACGAAAATTAATATGTCCTCCATCCCATTTGGCGAACAGTACTTTGTTGAACGTAAAAGGAATACCAAGTTTGAATGGGGGTTATTTGGATTGACGATGGCCATGTTCTGTGCTCATGGATTGTTATTCCATTGGATACCGAAATATATCAGAGGCAGAAAGTATCAGTCTGAGTACTTCAAGTTTGTAAAGTATTGGGAACTCTGGACCGGAGTCTTCAGCTTGAAGATCGGACAGACGACTCTTTTCTACCAACCAAGTATTGTATTGTTGGGAGTGATCTACCTCACTATGAATGGGGTATTCTGTTTTGTAGAAACAATCGATTTGGATTATCAAGTTCGTTCCTATATAATTGCAAAAAGAATCCTGTCTGTTGCAATGGGTAATTTACCCACCATCATGTTGATGATTGCAAAGAATGACTTGGTTGGCTTTGTCTCCGGTTTACAACATGATAGATTAACATTTGTTCATAAATGGGTTGCAAGAATTATGTGGCTGATGATAACCGTACACTTCATTATGTGTTGCAAATATTGGTTAGGATTGAATTTCCCAGTGATGTTGTTGATTCCTCCCCAAATCTTCGGTATGATTGCATATTCATGCTTCTTTATTTTAACTTGGGGCAGTGTTAAATTCATTCGTAAATGGTCGTTCGATTTCTTCTTAACGAAACATAGGATTTCAAATTTTATCATGTTACTTATGATTTATTTCCATAGTCCAACTTCAAAGGTTGTTATTATCATATCTGTTCATGCCATTGTTTTGGATAGAATTGTGTCGAGAATTCGTACAGCCATTCACAAATCTAAATCACCTTCAAAATGTCTTAGTGAGTTTGAAATCTTGGATGATGAAACCATGACTGTAACTATCCCAATAAGAGATATCGAAGATCATCTTCGATGGTATAGTCATGTCTTACCATCATGTAGAGTATGGAAGGTTGGTCAACATATTTATCTTAATGTTGATAAGGTTAATTATTTTCAATACCATCCATTCACGATCTGTTCCTTAAGCGAATCTGGTCAAATGAAACTACTAATTAGGAAACAAAAAGGATTCACCAAAAACTTAATTGAAAAGTTGTTCGACATGCAAGAAGGAGTTGAACCAGAAGTTTCAATCTTTAAAAAGTTCACCTCAAAATTATTTGCTAAACTTGAAGATGAAGACAAAACCCCAGGGTTCCGCCAAACATTAGTTTCAAAGCTATTCAAAGAAGAATCAAAACCAATTGGTAAGAAATTATTGGAGAAGGTATTGAAGTTGAATAAGGATACTACTGGTGAAGATTACCTTTCTGATTCCACCAAATTAAAATTGAACGTGACATTCCATGGGCCTTACGGAGCTCATTATCAACCATTATACAAGTTCGATTATTCATTAATTATCGGTGCTGGATCCGGTGCATCATTCACCTTACCAGTTGCTTTAGATTTGCTTAAAACCATCAAAGCAAAAGAAGAAATTGGAGATTTCTTATATCGTCCGAAATGTCCAATAGTACACATTGTCTGGATCATTAGGAAACTGAACAATGTGAATTGGTATAAAGAATTGATTGATGAAATAATGATTTTTGTATGCAATGATAGGGCCAGATTGGATATTTATATAACTCAAGAAGGAGAACCATCTATTCGAGATTTATCCTTTGAGAAACCAAAGTTTCTGAAATCAATGGATGTTATAACAACAACGAATACTAGTGTTTCTGATAGTTCATTCACTGGGAAGTTTTTATACCGTCCTCAAGTTGGAGACATTATTGGAGATTGTGCATCAAGGTTGAGGGATAAGTCTTTGGCTGTTGTTTCATGTGGACCGGAGTTGTTGACTAACACTGTCAAGAGTGAGTGTCGTAAGAATCGTAGTGTTTCTCACGCACCAGATATTTATTGTTACACTGAGACTTTTTAGCTGACTCAAATGGGGGAGGGTGGAGATTGCATGTTTAGAGATTACACTTATAGGGATTAGGTGTAGTGTCTGAGAGAGATTATGCATATTACTTTAGGATTTTACCGAGTTGTGAGTTAGTTTAACTATGATAACCGTATTATTTAGCAAAGTAATCTAGAAAACATTAAAAAGAGAAGTAGACAACAATCGGTCTTTGTGAAGGTATCTAGAAGCATAACCACACTTCCTATTGTGATCTGATTGGCAGATTGGCAGATTAACTTGCAATCGAGATACCCATTTAACCCGGGATGCTTACAAAATTATGTCTCGGGGGTTTCGGTTGTCAGGATGCCGCCGGAATATCGGAAGCGATTGGAAATACTATGCACCTACAATAAATCATCTTATAAATATTATTAAAACGCATTTGCGTGGAGAACGGAAGGAGAGAAATTATTTCTTTTCAGAGCTTGTAGTATCTTCAAGACTGGCAGCCACAGACTTACCTTCTATGGCTTGAGGTTCTTCGACTTTTGGTTTTGGTTCTTTCTTTGAAACCATGTTCTTCAATTTAGCAAGTCTAGCATCTGTAGAACGGATTGGTTCAAGAACGTAAGCACCATCATCGTGAGATTTAGTGGTGTGTGTAATTCCTTCAATATCACCATGTAAGTCTTGGTTTTCGTCAACATAAGCGTATTCACCAATTTGAGTCATATCAGTTCCGAGTAATTCATCCTCTTCGTTCAATCTCAATCTCAATTGTGGAACCAAGTTCATGAGGAGTAAAAGAATAGATGTAAGTGTGAAACTCCAGAGACCAATAGAACAAGAACCAGCTAATTGGTAACCAACTTGTTTCCAGTGGTGGTTCATCCATCCACCAGCAATACGTGCAGCTGGGTTAGCAAGAACTGAACCATCAGAGGCAGTAACGTAATCAGCAGCAAAAAGACCAGTCAAGAATGAACCAACAGTTCCACCAATTCCGTGAAGAGCAAATACATCTAAACCATCATCAATTTGTAAGATATCTTTCAAGTCAACAGCAAAGTTACAGATAATAGCTGGAACGATACCAAAGACTGGGGCAGTGTAGACTGGAACAAAACCGGCAGCTGGAGTGATACCAACAAGACCGGCGATGGCTCCAAGACAGAGACCAACAGCAGACCATTTACCACCGGTTCTGAACCAATCAACAAACATCCAAGTTAAACCACCAGTGGCTGCAGCAACATTGGAGTTAACACATGCGTACCAAGCTCTAATGGAGGCGTTACCAGTAGAACCACCGTTGAAACCAAACCATCCAAACCAAAGGAACACAGTTCCCAAAACAATAGAGGTGACGGAATGAGGCTTATACTTTGGAACTTTACCGGTGGTAATAGGATCGTGTCTTTTACCCAAAATAAGAGAGTAAGCTAAAGCAGCGAAACCAGAGTTTTCGTGAACTGGTCCACCACCAGCGAAATCAAGAGCACCCAATTTGAATAACCACCCGTTAGCACCCCATGTCCAGTATGCAATTGGACAGTAAACAACTGTAAGCCAGATGAAAAGGAAAACCATCATTGGTCCCAAACGAGCACGTTCACAACCAGCACCAACCATCAAAATTGCAGTGGTAGCTGCGAACATACCTTGGTAAAAGCAGAAAAGAATATCTGGAACAGATGTAACAACGGCTGGTGCACCGAAGACTTCTTTTAATGCAAAGTTTTGTAAGTTTCCTAAGATTGGAGATGTTGAAGTGTGAGTAAAAACCAATGAATAACCCCAAAAGAACCATTGGAAAGCAGTTAAACAGGCTGTCATGATAGAAGCCCATAAAAGTGATAACGCGTGGTTCTTTCTTGCTAAACCGGAATATAAAAGACCGATACCTGGAATCATAATCCATACTAATGCAGATGCTGCACCAATCCATGCCATATCTCCCTTGTCGAATTGACCGTTCAAGTCTGCAGTGAAAACATCACCACCAGTACCTGTGCCTGTAAGTTCTGTAGTGTTCATTCTTTTAAAGTTTTGGTAAAGTTTTGAAATACTTGCGAGGTATCTATTATATATCTACAAGAACTCAAAATTACTAACCATTATCACGAGATAATCAGATTGCAAAGAAGCTTCTTTCGAAACCGCGCCTAATCGTAATTATCCATCCAATCATAACATAGAAAGCAAGGCTTCTTAACACAAAAAAAGAAAACGTTTGATCAAAACAAAGCTCAAAGATCAAAAGAAATAACTTTAAAAGGTTTAGTGACAACTATTGATTGGTGACGCAACTATGAGTCTTCAATTTCACGGCTTTTACGAATCGTTTATAGTGGGGAAGAATACTACAAAGGTAATTCGCATATTTCCTCATCGCCGTAATTTAAAAGATAAGAAAGTACCACAAAGGCGATTAGTCGCAACCTTTCAACTGGTTTAGGTACTAATCTGGAACCGATAAGCAGTGTGCAGGAGTTTTGTATTAATAAACTCGAAAAGAACTATTGTCTAGGCTGTCCGGTACCGGATTGCGAACCAGTTGGGATATATCGATAATAAGCAGTTTCAAGATGCCTAGAAATCGGTGAATAGTCAATGATGGCGGGGAATACCAAGATTGCCGGGCGATCACTTGGCCATGGCGGATATGAGGATAGGTTAACTATACGCTGGACTGCGCCTATCTCTTATTGACGTAGTCTCCACTGGCTATGTGTTATGACGATCGCTTAATGGTGTGCATGTCAACGTGACGCCCGTCAGGTGCTTCTATTCCCGAAGAAACAAGCTTTTTGGGCTGCGTCTGCCTTATCAATATTTTCGATCTGAAGGGCATTTAATGCCATATTCTCGATTTTGTCCAATAATCTTTACGTGATAAGAGGGTCCCCAGATTGGGGTGACGGATTTCACCCCGGATATTTCTGTAGAGTCGGTTATAGTATAAGATAAGTGAACTTGACTCGCTTGACTAACCAATGACAGATTCATTTTGATTGTGCTTATAGATTGCAAAAAAATATAATGAAGGATGCGAGGTTCGAACTCGCGCGGAATTCTCCAACAGAGCTTAAGTCTGCCGCCTTAGACCACTCGGCCAACCCTCCTGTATATGGTAGCGAGATCCAATTCTATGGCCATACCAACTAGATAAGAAGATTTTTTGCCTAAGTTCCCCTTGTGATGAAACTGTGACTTGACAAATGCTTGGCCATTCCCCTCATACAGAGTCCAATTCGCTTGGGGTGGCATTGTAGTAGGATAATTTGACTGACTCTTTAATTAATCCATATAGCATTTAGGGATGACGACCTGAAGTTTGACATACGGCTGCAATTTATTTAACCTCTCTTAAGTATTGATGTTAGGGTTACCTGTTCCTGCTGAGTACCCAGACAAAGAAAAAGTGTCGCCTATATCCTGACTCCGCAGTTCTTGATTGTTGGGTTGGTAAGTTTTTATACAAGTTTGCCAAAAATTCACCAAAATTGTGAACTCTTAACGTACCTATAACAAAGAGCACCTGTACCGGGACCAAAGAAAAGAAGAGAAACAGCATGTGATCTCAATTATACTAAGTAAGACAAGTGGGGTTGAATGAACCTGTACTTTCAAAGAGATGACAGGGGTGTAGCGAGATTTTCGAGGGGGCTTTAGTTACCACTCTCTGGCGTATTGTTCAAAAGTATATTAATTAGAGGCAATTATTGTAGATCGTATTCTTATTTTATTCCTCCAGGGAACATCTCGTATGCTGTCAACCTAGACTACGTTACTTTAAGTGTAACTCAAGTAAAAATTATTGATAATGCATTCCGGTAATCAAAGCACATTGGCAATCAGAAGTAATATTGGGATACCTAATGCAAGTGCAATTTATGTTACCCGGTAAAACATGACATATGCGGGCTAACTTGGCTGCAAACTAGCCAATTCATTTACCCGGACATCTCATCTCATCGCCAGAATCACGTGCCCAAATGAAGTATATAAGCTCTTTCAAAAATCGCTTTTCTTGTTTCCTTTTTTTTCTCTGTCGACGTACTTCATAGGATCATTTCTATAGGTCACGTCTCTCTTTGACTCTACTAATGAGCCACTGAATCCAACTTGGTTGATGAGTAAGATACCCTTGTACCCTCAAAGTGAGAATTTGATTTAGCTTGTCCGTGATTCTTAGCAGTCCGGTCATCTACTTTTATACTTTGCCTTTCATAATTTTAGTTTACTAGAATGGAAAGGAGCGATGATCTTGACCCTTTATATTATGCCTTTTCGGAGGACTTTATTTTGGGTGGGTACAAGTGGCTGTCTGACAAGTTACTCTTACAAATTGAAAGATTTGTGAGTGTGACTATAGTCAATTCTGTTTCGATTCGTCGACCCACGGTTTTAATAGTTTTACCAATAAATGTCATGTTTATACGATTGTAGATTCGATGTAGTGCTTGACCTGTTAGGGAAAGTATTTGGAGAGCTGACTTTATTGGCAGACTACTCAATGTAGAGTTCGGATGACATGCTAGGTGTAATATGTCAGGAGAGCGATCTCCCACAGTCCTACAAGCGCAAGCCATATAAGTCGGGACTACGGATATTTATCTATTTTAGGTATTCTTAGCTACTTTTTACTTTGGAGATACCTTTGGAAATTCCTTTTGGCACTTGTTCCATTTGGTGGTCCAAGCGGTTCTTGCATCAAACTATCGTACTCGGCCAGAAGCTGTTCGCCTAAACTGGTGAAAAAGCCTGGAATTGCAATGTTATCAAATCTTTCATACAATACACAACCATCATGTGGGGCCGCACCCCCAAACCTGTTCTTCATCCAAGTAAGAGCCGCTTGAGATCCGGTGACGACCTCAGTACCATGTTCATTGAAAACGTCCGCGTGGAACTCGAAGGATTTCATCCCCCAAGCACACCAATTATTGTAGGCTCTTAAAGCTTCCTTATATGGTGCAATTTCATCATTCTTTGACTGAAAGACAAAGAAAGGAATCTGAGGCACTTCTTTATCTTCCTCCAAAGCCAATGTATTGTACGAAATTAACTGTTGCACAATGGGAATATTCAACACATCCCAACCTCTTTTGAATAATTTAGTCGGGCCCGTAAAGATACTCTGCCCAAAGAACATGAAGAATACTTCGACAACACACTGTTGCCCAGACCAAACAAACCTATCCACAGCGTTCTGATCTTCCATCTCACTATACAAGAGATCAGTGTACTGGCTGTACTCATGGAAGAGCCCATTGATAGCAGCGGGTGTCAAACCTGCAAAAATACTACCCTCGATTATCTCAGCTACGGCACTAATATTGGTGACTAATCCGCCAGTAGCAACTCCTAGTAGCTGAGGTAGTAACTCAGGTGCATACACTGGCTGTAGAGCGGCTGCCCAAGCAGAAGGAATAGACCCACCAGAGTACCCAAAAAAGATCACCTCCGCATCACTATGAAGTCCAGTTAATTCTGTTGTCTTTAATGCTGCTCTAAGCGAATCTAGAGCTGCCTTACCCGAAGTCCTTCCAACTGTGAATGCCCCCAAGAGCCCTTCGTAATCTGGAGCCACTATATACCAACCTTGATCCAAGTAACTCTGTATCAACAAAAATTCTGCTTGGGTGATCAAGTTTGAAACACCAGGCGCAGAATATTGCATACCCCAGGATGGTGCACAGTCTGGCGAAGCTGAATCCTCAGCAAACTGATAACTCACCAATTTACTAGGATCTGCATTGAATGGTTCAAGAATAGTTGTCACGATTACTGTCGCATTTCCAAGCGAGTCTTCAGACCTTACCATCAATTGCCAGGATCCTTGAATTTGAAGCTTTGCTACAACACCCCTCAATTGTGAAGGTATCTCTCTTGTCTTCAAGATATCCCCTGGCTTAGCAGATTCAAACCCCTTGGGTGGTAAATAAAACGGGTCTACCGAGGGTGGTATACCATATGGTTTTGGGGCAGCCAAAGTAACTGCAATGAAAAGTAGAAGCCCAATGGAGCGCAGTATCCAATGCATTATCGTAGTGAGTGTCATACCCAAAGTGCTGACGTATTTATACTAGTTAGCATGATCTCATGCGAGTAGTCATTTCTCCACGCATTGCAACCGTTATTAACTTCTATTCCTTAGTAGGAAATTATCTACCCCAGCAAAACTGGTAGATGCAAAAAAATATCTGCCTCATATTGTTTTGACGTGATGAATTCACAAGAAGCGATTGTTTTTAGCCGCTACGTTGATTAAGTCCGTCACGTACATAACGTGGTACATTCCTTACCTTAACAGGTTTCTGGTACCTTATCCACAAGAGGAAGTACAGCGTTCAAGATATTGTTTGACTTGACTTTTGAAATTTCCGATTCGTGCTGAACTTCAGTCCCTTTGATCTATATCATTTAACTCAATTGTAGTTCGTTAGACAATGCATTAGAGTCTTACTTTCTTCTTTCATTAATGGGTTAAAGTTGTGTTGATATTCATGTGACCCCACTAGTCTCCCCCCAATAAAATTACCTTCTTTGTCCATGGCATCCATTTTGAGAGAATTTTCCGGGGTAAGGTACTCGCATCAATTTAAGCATTGAATCCACAAACTCGGAGTTCTGAAGATTCCCAATTTGTGGAAGTAATGTCTATTTTGAAATTACTGGAGTTATATTTTTTATTGCCGGAGTATTGCAGTAATTACTGTGAGAAGTATCACACTAAATTACTTTGATTCATGACTAGTCCATTCTAAGAAATCAAATAATCACATGAAAAGATTTCATCAGTTGGCCGTTAGCTTAATGCAACATAAATGGTTTTGTGTATGGTTGCAAATATTATATGCAGAGATTGCAGCAGTTTGAGTAGTCGGTTGAAATACTCATCACGTATCATTGAAGCTGGAGGATGCCTGAGAACTGGATCTATGATTTTTTGCTGCGCCAACTGTTAACAAAGGAATTCAAGCCAAAGTTGTTCTTCAACTAGTCCAACTATCTTAATCTTTAAAGTCTGCGATCATAGTAAGGGGTTTTGGTTATTTAAATGGATTTGGAACAAAGAACAGATCAAAGGAAAATGGGTTGATCATAGTCAGAAGATACTATCCAAGGTTATTTTCTAATTCAATTGAAATAACTTCAAAGGAAGTGGGTTATCCAAGGAGATTGACCAGACCATGACATCAAGGGGATAGCCCAAAGCTTATTCCGTTTGAGGTGTTTCTTTTGTATTGGAAGTTGGAAATAGACCTAGATCGAAAGGAAAACTTGATTTTGAAGCATCTAATGACGCAAATAGGGATCGAATGAAAAGTAAGTAGATATCGGACCAAACAATTACATGTTTAGGGACTTTCATAGAATATAACGACTTTGCCTGGTTGTCGTCTTTTTAGGATGTATATTATTATCAGTTTTAGCGCAGAACGTTTTTAGTCATTGGAAGTTGTGAGAGGTGGTGATGATTTTATTTGTAGTTGTGAGATGATTCATTTGCCGAGTTGTTAATATAGAATGTTTTCATTAACATTGTAGAAGTGTATACCAGATACAGTACTCAGAATACTTCAAATCAAGAATACAGTCTACCGTCTGTTAATAGTTTACAGATCGCAAGGTGAGGTCGGTATTAATCGGGACAATGCATGGATTACAGACCACACCCAACCGAGAAATGAGTAGGTGACTACCCGAAGCAAATGTGGTTGCATTCAATTATTGGACAAAGCCCCCCCGGCGTAATCACTCCCAACAATTGAATCGCCTCTGGGAAAACATATTCAATATCTACATTGTAGTACTATTTACCTCCCACAAGTCATATCATACATAGGCAGCACTTTACCTAGGTGAAGCTGTGAATGGAAATGCCTCGAAGGTATACCGAGGATTTGTAGAGTTTAATAGGTGAGCCGGCTCAATGGGATTCACTATTACATGAATTGTTACAATAAATTATCGACCGTGGTTCATTTTTTACCAGTAATTCGTGACCTTCTTATTTATGTAAATAACTTTGAGGTTAGAAACCGTAGCAATAACCCAGAAACTTCATCTTCAGCCACTACAAGTTACAGCTAGTTTATAAAACATAGCAATAACCCAGAATCATCTCCAGCCACTACAAGTTACAGCCACCCCAATTTTCTAGCCTAAACTGGCATGCAACCTAATGGACCAAATGGAATTGCAGGATCACAAACAGAAGCCCTTCATAGCAACGCAGTCAGATGCAAAAAGTCTAAACCTATGAAATCATTCTTATGAGTCAATCATTCACAATGCCGCTCGGAGTATCACACTTTTTTTGTGTATTCTTGATTACATATCAATTGAAATGTAGCAACCAAGTTTACGTATATCCATCAAAGGATCTGACAACCAGGTTTGATTGTACCCATGATAATCTGGAACCTTTATGCACCTATAAAGCTCATAAGACATACAGCCAGATTCGCTGAAAGATCCGCCAAGATAATCGCTTGACATAACGGTCGGCGGACTTAATGAGGCATCCTCTATTTTTTACCCGTTCCTGCATACTAACGGCACCGGGATTTTAAATCATGACTCCGGGAAGCAAGAGTATTAAACTTTACCTTTCATCCTATATATTTAACGGCCTTTTACTACCGCTCTAGTTTAAATAGGTTCACTTTGGCAGAGCTGGATAAAGTTGCAAAATGTCTGACCATGCTGACGTTTATACACAAGAGTTTGAAGAGGAGGTTGTGAAGCCTCCATTTACAGTGTTTGAAAAATATAATAGGTTTATGCTACAGCTTTTATTGGCTTCGATCGGGTTTTGGAGTACTGCGCTGAATCAGGTTTACTTTCCGGCAGTTCCAAGTGTCACAAGATACTTTGATATCTCCCCAGCACTACTGAATATCTCAGTAGTGACGTTTTTGATCTTGCAAGGACTAGCTCCAGCCGTATCATCCAGTCTTGCACTATATTACGGGCTGCGTCCTGTACTTTTATGTTCACTTATTAGTTTTGTAGCTGTCTGCATAGCTATATCACAAACTAATGTCTTTTGGTTACTAGCACTTTTAAGATGCCTTCAATCAGCACTGATAGCTCCAGTAATTGCAATAGGCTACGGGGTACTGGGAGACGTATGTACAAGAGAAACAAGAGGAGGATTCGTCGGTACCGTTAGTGGATTCCAACTTATGGGAAGTGGACTTGGTGCCGTTATTGGGTCTGGCTTGATCAGTGGATTTCATACCTGGAGGGCTATTTTCATATTCCTTGCAATCGGAGGATCCGTGAGTTTAATCAATGCCCTGGCTTTCCTACCTGAGACGTCAAGACATATAGTGGGGAATGGCTCAGTCAGACCAAAGCTTTGGATACATAGGCTGTTACTTTTGTACATGCCTGGATTCAGCAAGAAGTTGACGAATGACGTACTGACGCTAGAAGATCGTAAACCATTCAGTTTACTTACTCCTTTCAAAATCTTGATCCAGCCCAATGTGCTAACCTTGATTATGCCTGCAGGGCTTTCATTTGGGGCTTGGATTGCAATGCTTGCCCTGGTTGCAACCGCTTTGGAAGCCCCACCACATAACTTCTCCACAATTCATGTAGGATTGGTGTATCTACCTGGTGGGATTGCTTCAATTTTAGGGTCTTTCACATGCGGTAGGATTTTGGATCGGTATTACAAATACAGGGTAGGAAGTAGAGTGGTGAGTAAGACTGTATTGGTCAGAGCCAGGATAGATATCATTATCGTGCCTTTTTCACTAATATTTATTGGACTTAATGTTTTTGGATGGAGTTTAAAATATAACCTTCCTATTGCACTGATCTATGTCAGTACTATAATAGTATCATTTTCAGCTTCTACAATAGTCTCATGTATTAATACGGTGATGGTTGACAAATTTCCAAAGCAAGGACATGCTCTGTCGAGTTGTATGAATATGTCTAGATGTTTGATTTCAGCATTATTTGTAGGAGTCCTTGATCTGATGGGTAGAAAAATGGGGTTGGGCTGGACATACACCTTTTTTGCTTTGTTATCGGGGTTGCTGTCTCTGTTTTTATATTGGACGTTTTATAAACCGGGAAGTAATGTTGAAGTGGTAGAAGTTGCAAAGGATGAAGCTAACGAGAAGGTCGGCAGCTAGGGTGAATGCATATATTACGTAATTTGTTAAAGTTAAATTATTATTTATTGGAAATACAACAACAAGCAAGATTGACTACTTTTCGATGACTACCAAAAGGTTGGTCCAGATGTACTAGAATTGCATCAATACTAAAGTGGTAATAATTCTTAGCGGGTTTCATCTACATTCGAGACCGCGCGGGCGTACGGGGGTGAGTAGGTATGACTCACTACTAGGGTCACCTGTTCCTCTTATGTAAATTACGGAATCTAAGCATTGGATCTTTTCAGGCTTAAATCTAGGGGATGAGATATCCACGAATGACTCGCCATAAAAGTTGTTTGTAAACCTCGTAGAGCCCTGAGCTTGCACCCTATCGCCAGCTACTTTATTTGTAATTTTGATCTTAAAAGATCATTGTTCAAAAGCGCCTAGCCTCGTAAAATCAACGGCTATAAATCACCGCTTATGCTGTTTTTCAATTTCATCAATGATCGACAACCGTAAGGATGGTAACGACCCAATATGGTCAATTCTTCCTTCTTATTACATGTATTCAAATACAATCAATACTGGGGTAAATGACACAATCACAGATCCACCTACGTACCCTTCATCTGTGAATTCGGAGGGTACTGGTATTTCTACAATTCCGACGGAGGTTAGCACAATTCCTGTGGGAGATTCATCCTCGGCGGTTGGATCAATTCCTGTGGGAGAATCATCCACGGCGGTTAGATCAATTCCTGTGGGAGATTCATCCACGGCGGTTAGATCAATTCCTGCGGGAGATTCATCCACGGCGGTTAGATCAATTCCTGTGGGAGAATCATCCACGGCGGTTAGATCAATTCCTGTGGGAGAATCATCCACGGCGGTTAGATCAATTCCTGTGGGAAGCGAGTCGGTGGCTAGTGGGTCAAGTCCTTTGGGAAGTGAGCCAGAGGCTAGTGAATATGGTAGAATATCAACAGAATACGCTCAAACTAGCGAAGACTTTCAAGATCAGGATTCAAGAATCAAAGAAACCTTACTAGGAAATGTTCATAAACTAGAAAACATATCTGGAAACGATTTTGCTAATCATATTGAGATTTCCATCACATTTACTGAGGAAGCCGGTGTTGCGAATAAGCCTTCAGTAATCATTGACCCTTCCAAATATGAGTACCATCAAGGTGATTATATAAATGGTTATATACTGATCAGAAATACTTCAACCAAACCAATTCATTTTGACATGTTCTACTGTGTTCTTGAAGGAGAGTTCAAAGTGGTTAGTCCAACGTTCAAGAACTCAATTATAAAAGTCAAGAAATTCCTACAAATGCTTGATTTTACAGCTAGTTATACTGAAGCCGAAATCAAAAGATTGGTTAAGTTTGAGCCCGAGAATTGCAACAGGAAGATTTTAGATAATTTTGCTTATGAATTCGATCCTTATGATAATACCTTTATGTGCTTAGGAATCGATCGCACCATCAAACCATATATCCGGATCAAAAAATTCTTCACATTCAAGATTCCAGAGAAGTTGTTAGATTCAGATTGCCCGGAAGTTGTTCATGTTACTTTACCACCTACTCTTGGAGATCCAAGTTTGAGAGACTTTTCCACTATATTTTCATCAATGAAGTATTCGGTTTCTGGAAGATTCATCGGTAGACATAGTAGATATGCTGCGGTCTCTAGAGATACATTTGTGATACTCAAAGATGTAGAACAATGTTTCAGAGTAGTTCCTTACGCAACAAACAACAGTGATTTCAATCAGATCAAATGGAGTTTTGATAGCTTCTTTAGCCAAGTTAATGATATTTTGGCAGAGCGTGAGATTCATCATAGAGACCTCCAACAAGATCCAAGTAAATACGAGTTCTACTTTCCCGTTTACAAAATAAATTCGTTCCACAAGCCAACTCCAATTAATACGTTACAAATTACAACCCCCAAAAAGGTTTACAAAATGGCATATATACCTCCGCCAAAGTATCGGACTTCAAATATAGACTCGTCCACCTGGAAAATTGACATTCCATTCGAATTTACAATCAATTCGGGAGGGAATAACAGAAATGTTGAAATCAAATCAATAAAGGCAGATTTGGTTGTGTTAACCTTGGAGTCGCACAAACACCCTATACCAATTGAATTGCATCATGATCTTCTTTTTAATAAATTCAAGCAGTCGAAGCTTCTCGAAGATACGGATACAATCGCAAACAACTTGATATCACCAGCAAAAGAGTTGAACCGCAAAATCTATGACATGTTCCTGCAATCGAAAAAAGACGGAACAAATTGCAAAATTGAAAAAAGCGTTGCGCTTGGGGTCAGGGCAATTGCTGACTTGATGTCTAAATCTATGAACTTGGAAATACAAAAGATTAGAGGAGGGCCTCCCCTCCAATGGAATTCTGCTCATGGCAAACGACTGAAATCTTTCAAGCTCAGTTTTCATTTGGAGTCTGCAAAATTCAAGTCATTATGTAAATCGGATGCAATCGATGGTCCTGCATACGACACCCTTTGCTTGGTTCCTGATTTCCAGACCTGCTACGTTTGTCGAATGTACTACATAAGAGTAGTTTTTGGGTTGAGTAGCGGTCAAAATATTTATATAAAGATTCCTGTTAGTATAGAACATCTCTAGCGTGACTTCACCCCGCATAATTTACTTGGGGTGCACTCATGTGAATATAATTTCAATTCACTTCATTTACCAAGCATGGGCTATCCAGATAACTTCAAAGTTGTAACTAGAAAGTTGAATGAGCACGTAGTTATTTCATCCTGCCCCTTTAAATTTGCAAGCGTTTTGAACTTTGGAGCTCGAATGGCATTGATTGAGTATGGGGGTCAAATTCTAGTATGGTCTGCATTTCCCTACGGAAAGGAAGTTATTGAAAGCTTGCAATTATTAACTGGCAAAAAAGATGGCTTTAATGTAACCCATTATGTGATTCCTAACGCGGTGCATACTGGAGGAGTGATTTCGTTCAAGAAAGCATTCCCGAATATAAAGATTATTGGTCTGGGTGAAATAAATATTCCGGGGATAGTGATTGATTATCCATTGGAGAAAATACATAGCAAAGGTGTCATTGGTGCTAATGGGCTCAGAAGTTTGGGTGTCACAGACATGTTCATATTGAACAACTTTGAGTTTGTCTATTTACCCAATCATCAAACAAAAGAGGTGGTTGTGTTTGATAAGACTTCCAAAATTCTCTTTGAGGCTGACGTTCTACTCAATTTGGGGGTTCCAGGTACAACCACTGGAGATGCTACCTTGGAGCAATATTCCCCTGAGACGGGATTTCAAAAGGGGTACAACCCACATTCAGGATTGTCTGTTATGACGAGATATATGCAACCCTACAGCGTTGTTGGTAATTTTATTACAGAAAGAATTGCAGGAGCTTACAATAGTGTTGAAGGCTTTAAGCAAATTGATAACTTGGACTTTCACACTATTGTCTTGTCTCATGGAAATATAATTACGGTTGATGCGAAGAAGGCCTTCAGGAGTACCTATGGTAAGTTTTTTCAAGCAAAGATCTGATCTCTTGGAGGTATGCGTCAATCGCAAGTACTTAATTCTCAAAAGCTAACGCAGGATACTTGCATTCTTACAAAGAAGCGCTACAGCGGATTTATATTATGTAGAATTAACTTGAGTGCTGGACCCAATGAATTAGCACTTGTAACATAGGCTCCAGGCTCAATGGAATCTCGAGAAAAAGATCAACTGTGACCCAAGACTCATGCTAATCCTTTAACACTATGCCCATAACTAACGATTGGCTGTAATTGATTTTCTCTTTCCTCTTGATGAGTGAATTCCAACTTGTTCCATTCATCTTCTCTTTTGTTGTAGTGGCCAAAAAAGAGCCAGAATAATATCCCAGCAAGGAAACATGCAACAGCAAGTCCAGTATAGGTCCATACCAATTTAGGATCAACAGATGTTGAAGATAAGGCAATTCCAATGGCCGATCCAAATGCATTTGTGACCAAGAAAAGTGACATGATGAAAGATTTCATATTGACTGGAGCCTTGGTATAAGCATATTCAAGACCTGTGATGGAAGCAAGGATTTCAGAAAGTGCAATTAAAACGTAAGCGGGAACTTGAATTGCAATGTGGATTTGATTTGGAACATTCTTGAATTCAGGAGCACACGCTTTAGGGAATTCGTAACATGGACCAGCAGAATAAATGTAATGTTGTAAAACAGCAGCGTAGACCATCGCACCAGCACCAAACATGAACCCAAAGAAAATCTTTGTAATAGCCTTAAATGGAGTGAACTTTCTAATGAATGGATAGACAAAATGTTCACAAATTGGAATGAAGATAATAATCGAAATAGAATTGATAGCCTGGAGAATATCATTTGGTAAGCCATGTAACTCCATTTGACCAGCTTGAGAAATGAAATTATTCAACATTTGACCGTACACAACCCAATAAATAGGGTAAAAGACAAACACCTTACAGGCGTAGATACTTCTTCTCACTTCTTGAACAAATTGGTCATTCCAATTGAATTTCGTTTCAAGATTCTTACTGGGCAATGCAGCATCCAAGTTGAATTTGTTTTTAATACCAATCCAAACTACAGCAAAGGTCTTGTTGACAATCTTATCCCCGACTGGAACCTTGACGTATTGGTTCTTTCCTAACCATAAGGTCAACAAAGCAATAAAAAAGAAGCAGAAAGGTAATAAGAACCCAGCCCAGAAACCAATTCTTTGTTCCATTTGAGTAGTTGCAATAACACTCAAACTACCAATGTTAATCATCATATAGAAGAACATGAAAACGTTTTGAATAGTGATATTTGGATCTTGAATTACCAATTCGCCATTCTTCAAAACTTTAATTACCGGTTTGGTTTTTGGAACTTGGTCAGCAATTAATGGAGCAACGTTTGATTTAACACCCCCAGTACCAATACCAATGATGATAATAGCTGTAACATATCCTCCCAATGAAGTTGTTCTGGATGCAACACTTGGTAATGATGTGATGAATAAGATGAAGATACCACTGATGTAAATACCACAACTTACACAAATGGTTTTATATTTACCCCAATAAGTATCGGAAATCCAACCCCCCAAAATTGGTGTAATATAACACCAAAATTGGAAAAAGTATGATAACGCAGTTGCACCATTTTGATTCAATGATAAAGCTCCAGGTGGTGAGTCTTCTGGTCCATTTTGCATATAATTTTGGAAAGGCGCCGATAACCCATAATAAGCAAATCTCTCAGCCAATTCCACAATTGCAACCAACCAACAAGATAAGGGAATCTTTTCAGATACGTGACGTAAGGTCGTCATCTCCAAATCAGTTGGAGTTCTTCCCTCATCTTCGGACACAAACGATTCAATATTCGAGTCGGATCCTATTGGAGAAACCTCTTTGGCAATATCTATGTTGCTTACTTCTTTAACGTCAGACATGATGCTGATTTCACAAGAGCTAACATCATTCTTATATAGCTTCACAGATCTTGAATATGCCAAGATTGGATTTCGCAACCGATACTTGTGCAGGATAGTGTCGCAAATCAATGGCTGGAATAGAATTGGCATAGATCAAAACGAAATCAAACACCTTTTCAATTCGTGCTTGGGCTAAGAATGTGATGTGTTGTAGTCATAGTAGCAAATACAGCCGTAGTATCAACTCAGAGATCTTACAGATCATGTTTCCGATGTATATTCAGATTCAATTTGCAGCTAAATGCCGTTGTGCCGTTTGAAAGTGAGGCACACACAATTTGTCCTAATTTGTATTATTTTCTTGGAAATTCTTGTAGAAAGTTCGGCTACTCAAGGTTCATACTTACCCCACAAAAACACGATACCTCAACCTACAGAGATACGGCGAGATCAACTGCACTAGTTTTGTGAGATGTTAGGGTCACCTGTTCCTCTTAAGTATTGATGTTAGGGTCACCTGTTCCTCTTAAGTATTGATGTTAGGGTCACCTGTTCCTCTTAAGTATTGATGTTAGGGTCACCTGTTCCTCTTAAGTATTGATGTTAGGGTCACCTGTTCCTCTTAAGTATTGATGTTAGGGTCACCTGTTCCTCTTAAGTATTGATGTTAGGGTCACCTGTTCCTCTTAAGTATTGATGTTAGGGTCACCTGTTCCTCTTAAGTATTGATGTTAGGGTCACCTGTTCCTCTTAAGTATTGATGTTAGGGTCACCTGTTCCTCTTAAGTATTGATGTTAGGGTCACCTGTTCCTCTTAAGTATTGATGTTAGGGTCACCTGTTCCTC